>BGPR01007307.1:32804-58975 GCA_013235015.1 Araneus ventricosus | reverse complement strand
TTCAAAACTTTATTTATCAAGTTTTGAAACAGCATCGGCCAAACCTAATTGTTTTGTGAAAAGTGTTTTTGTCACCTTGAACTTGACGATTCATTTAATTCTTTTAAATCTTATGAATAAAGCATCTGAGCATAAGTTTTGTCCCAGATTATTTTACAAACTCTTTGTACTTAATTACTTACTCCATTTGATAATATAATAATATTTTAAATCGATGAAACATTTTAGATGCAGTTTATAACAAAGAGAAGTGAATAATTTCTAGATACACACACGAATTTGTCAAAAGGTATTAACTGTAAAGCATTTCTTCATTAAAAATATGATGCTGCTTCAAAACTTCATTTATGAAAGATGAATAAAGAAACAGCTGTACTATTAAAATAAAATAAAATTAATTTTATAAAATTATTTAGGAAATATAATAAAAATCTCAGAGAAAATGAAGGACCCTGTACAGATTTCTATTCTACTTTCTGTCTTATTTATAGAATTGTGAATCTTACCCTCATCAAGCATGTGCAGTTCATTTTTTCGCGTAAATAAAGTCAGTAATGTTTAAATAAATTAAATAAATGATTTGACACCGTAGATAAATACATTCATTCTTGAATGCAATTGCTGAAAAAACATATCCACTGATACGAGTAGTGCTGTATCTTAATTTCCCTTCTTGCATGCTTCTATTCTTTCTATCTTTGGAGGATTTTATCAGGGACATTGTAGGGGTACCTAGCGTCCCTAGGCATAGAAAAATTCATGCGCCCCTTATATGCCTATTCATATATATATTCCTATACATATACCACTTATATGCCTATACGCATACCCCTTATATGCCTATACATATATATAAACTTATATATATGTCTATACATAGCCAAATATAAACAAACTTAATATAAAAATATTGAAGGATTTTTAAAATAATTAACAAATAAGTGCCTGAATTGCAAACAAAAATTTTCAATAATTTTTATTTACTCCTATTTTCAATATTAGTAACTCATTAACATATTTAATAATGCGTTTAAGCTAAAGTTAAATATGGAATTAAATTTAATATATTTTTTTAAAGTTAGTTTTTAGAGGCTTTGTTCTTGAAATAATGTATCAGTGCCCGATGGACAAGCGTCCCTTTGATATTTCTACTTTATATGAAAGCAATATGAGAAATAAAGTATTAACTAATTTTATTACCAATACACTTGAAGCCATATAAAGCATTAATTCACACTAAGGAACTTGTCAGAATTTTTCGTGCCCTTATATCTGTAAATATCAAAGTTTGAACTAACTAAGAAGAAGATAACTCCACTTCGACCCTTTTACAACTAGTTGGGGAGAGACATCTAGGGACGAGCTTGTGTGGAGAGAGTAACACATGCTTGATACATTTTCAAATTATTCTTTCAATTTGCCAAATGCCATTGAGTTCATTTCAATACTGCCTTTCTTCATATATTGCCTCTATTACAAGAACATAACATATCCACGATATAACGTTAGCAGTTTTCAGAGGATGAATTACCAATGCCTGGGTTGCAAAATCAATCACAATAAAATTAAAATCAGCAAATGCCAGATGCAATTGCCTAGCCTTCTTCCATCTGCGAATTATGTGAAGAAATTTATCTTGGGAAGATTTCTTCTTCAGTAAGTATTCTCTTTTAGATTTGGTGCTAATGCAATTCTTTCCTTTCTGCTTCATTTTCACAGGAAGAAAAGTGGATGTAATCAAAAAGAAAAGAACTGAGTGAGAAGCAGCACTCAGAAATACTGACCAAAGCAACCGTGAGAGTTAGATTAAAAATGAAAAATAAGACTATAAAGCTGAAAGAATTAAGGAGAAGTATGAAAGAAAAACCAAGAAATAAAATAAAGAATTCAAAAGGAAACTTAGATTTTTCTTGAGGTGATAAGAAAAACCTTTTGCATCATTGCGTTACAAACTTTGCGAAAAAGATTAATTGAATTTTTTAATCCATTGTGTAAAGAAGCTGCAGATTTAGATTGAGCATTCTTAACAAATTTCTTATCATTATTGACAGATATGGTATTATTTTTGTACAAATAATTCATTTTATGCAGTGTAGCGTAACTACTTTTCATTTTGAGGCAACTTAACATTTTTCTGTGCAAATGGAAAATTGGTAAGCCTTGTTTAAGTAAATTGATATAAATACGAATTAAGGGAAGTTTTAATTGTGAGAGAGTTAAAAATACAAAAATAATAACAAACAACTACAAGGCGTAAGAATCCGGTGCATGACGTCATCAGAAGCTATTCATCCATGCAGATTCAAAACTAGAATAGGTTTCCTGTAGAGGAAAAACGACTTTAAGGTCTGAATTTAATATGAATTTCCTCTAAGGCCCGAACCCATTCCAGAATATATTCGAAAGAAAAACATTTATCGACAAAGATGAAATTAAAAACAGTCTTTTAAACAAAGTATGCAAAGAAGGGCTTAAAATCTTACCCTTACTAAAGCTGTGGAGTAGAAGAAAAGAAAGAACGCCGTTACAAAAGTAGTTAGTAAATAGATATGCGCATCCATCTCCATCTAGTGAGGGATGCACTAACTAAAAACTTGATAATTTTTTTTGTAGATTTTTCATAAAATTTTTTTTGAGGTTTTTATTTTGTTTTTTAGCATTTAAAAAATTGTTGCTTTCATGCATTTTTATAATTTTCATTTTCATTTTATTTTATTATTTTTATAAATTCAGAGAAGTTTGCAGGTGAGCCCTTAAAAAATGTTAGAAGGTGTGATATGAGTATTAAAGCCACTTCCAGTGCAATGGAGAAATTGAGAAGTAAAAATGAATTAAAACCCGAGAGTTTAAAAAATACTTGAATTCTTAATTTTAAAGTAATGTACTGGGTAGCCGTTTAGCTTTAAATTAATATTTAAGGAAAAATAATTAATTTTACTCATAGGCGGAAATATAACAGAATCATTTGTGATGTGTGGTGACCCTTTAGACGGGTGATGCTTCTTCAGAGCTTAGTCAAAAGCGAAAACGGTCAACTTCTAGGATTCAGCAATTAGAGTGGTTGGCGTTCCCGGAAGTGGACCTTAGCGTAAAAACCCTGGCTACCACACAAGGTATATGCTGGAAGTGGGAAGTCCGGAAACCTGCATATACCATTTCTTGTTAGTATCCGATATGGCCGGTGACATGGGGAACGAATTATATTTATGGGTATCATTAAATCAGACTGAATTGCTCTCCAGTTCTCTCTCTGTTAGCTAATGCTCCTGACGGAAAACTTGCAGTAACATCCCTTTTTAACTTTGAGATGGCATTTAAACGCTTTGGTGGTTGTCATGCCATTGAGCTCCACGTAACTATTCCGGCTCTCATCCAAAGGATATGAAGTGAAGAGTGGAAGGAACAGTTGCGCGGGAGCGAGGTGGTAGACGCCATTAATGGTATTGCGTCTCTGCACAGAGTGTGCGCGTTTTTGTAGGAGTTCTCGAGGTGAACTCCGAGTAAGTAATTATGAGTAATCTTGAACGTGAATAGTAATTTTACATATGTATAATGTATATAGCTCCTATTTAATCGTATATAGTAGTTCTAATAAACTAGTGTGGAAGAAAAAAGTGAATTTATTGAAGGCTGGAGTATACAGTTATTACAGTGGTGTTCCAAAATGCTTTAGAATACTATAGTCTGGCGAATTATCAAATTACATTTACGCTGCTGTACAGACTTTGGCCTTTTTATCTTTTAAATCCCTTATTAAATTTGTTCTTCGTCTCTAATCTGCAACAGTACATCAAGTGCTTCATTTTTGACGTGCTGTCATATCTGAGAAATAAATGAGGATATTTATCGAAAAGGAAATCTTTTGTGTCTTAACACGCCAAGGTGTTACTGCAGTGAAATATATACAAATAAAAAAAACTTCTCTGGTTACCACTGATAACATCATCTTAACACTGAATACAATAATTGACACTGAATGCTCCCAAAGAAGTCGTAAGGCAGTTTTCAATTAAATGGCCTCTTTTATAACCTTGAATTATCACGATTTTAAAAGTAAAATTTCTGATTTGAAAGAGTATTTGCATGCCTGCATAACTTTTCGTCAAATGGACTAAAAAATCGGTATAGTATTTGTTTACAAAAATATAAGAGGCATTTTACAAAAATCATCAATGATAAGCATTCAGGGGGATTGTATTTCTTGTTACCAACGAAATTCCACCAATGAAATTCGGCTGACTTTAAATATTGACTTACAGCTGTTTCTATAAAACTCCATACTCAGTCCTTGATTACCATCTAAAATTTATGCTAGCCACCAAATTAATGCAATAGTTGGACAGATTTAAACAGCTTAAACCAACAACTTCCAGCTCCTTTATTATTCTTGGAGGTTTTAATGGCAGTCGCTCAATTTGGTAAAATTCTGACAAAAATGCAAGAAATTTTTGTTAAAAAAATTCTGATATGTTCATGTATAAATATTTTACGATATGTTCATATCCAGACATTTTCCGATATGTTCATTCGATAACAATTTTTTTTTCAATTGTCAAAAATTCAGTGTTTATCTAATTATAGCAACCTTTAGGTGAAGGCATTAGATCCAATCATGCAACGAAATATAATGTCTGGAAAATTGACAAAAATATTCATTTATTAGAAATGAAATGTTACAAATATAAAATACTATAAAAGAAAATTTTGAAAAGGTATGCAGATTAGAAGAGAATTTAGAAAATTGAATGAGTGATGATTTTTATTCTTTAGAATAAAAAATGTTTACAATTTAATTTAATATCTTAAAAATATAAATTAAATGGAAATCCAGTCATTTTGATAATTTGAAATGTCTAAGTTTCATTTAATGTCTTAAAAAATATAGAT
This sequence comes from Araneus ventricosus, assembly GCA_013235015.1. Taxonomy (NCBI): domain Eukaryota; kingdom Metazoa; phylum Arthropoda; class Arachnida; order Araneae; family Araneidae; genus Araneus; species Araneus ventricosus. The sequence goes on along the minus strand of BGPR01007307.1, from coordinate 54,088 downwards.
TAGATGACAATTAATTATTTAAACTACCTAAAATATTTGCAGTGTCATTTAAAAGTTTGAAAACGAATTGAACATATTTACTCATCATCTCATTTTCTAACCAAATAGAAACGCACTTTTCAGTAATGTTTCGTTTAAAATAATTTGATGAATAGAATATCACCAGTTCAGTAAGCGTCAAGTATAATGGAGCAATAAAAATATTCTACTTTATTATGGAGAGGAGGGAAACGATTCACTTTTTGAATTCAATTTTCTTTTCCTATTATTGCGAGAATCAAAATTCTTTGCCAATTTTAAAACTTAATTCAGAGTAGAATTTATAATGTTTTTATTTACGAAAATTTCTTTAAAAATCAAATTATAGAAGGATAAAAAATTGCAAAGGCAGAATTGCATTTTAACGTACAAAAAATTTAAAATGAAGTTGCGTTGATGTATTTCAATATTTTATAGCAAATGAAGAATTGTTTGAAATACGATACGATGGTATTTGCAAAATGGTTAAAAACACGATTATTTCTATTCACTTATCCTTCTAATGTTGTTTTGTAAACAATTCCGATAAATATAATTGTTTTTTTTTCATACGGACAAACTCAGACAAAAATCCCAGACGCATTAGGAGTCAAATGAAACTGCGCAGTAAAAATGCTGTTTTTCCTCTACAAAACCTATTATTTAAAATAATTTGTTGTCCATTTTTCTACTGCATTGTTATAAATACTTATGAAAGACATTTTTTTTACCATTTATTAAGATTTATCTGCGTGTTCCAGACAAAATTCCTGTTGAAAGCCAACAGCGGCGCTTGAAAAAAGTGGGCAGAGCCAAGCTATTGATTTTTCGCCAAATGTTGCAGCCAATCCGGACGCACCAAACGTTCCGGGATTTTAGAACCAGGATCAGTTCCGCAGATTCCATCAACAAGGACAGTAGTTAGCTTACAGGCTCTACAGGTAGTTAAGGTTAAGAAAAGAAAAATTATTATTCGACCCTACGTGTCACCAAAGTGGTAATTTCGTGTTTTCTACCGTTTTCCTGTCGTCTTTTTCCCTCTAAAATATTTTCCCGGAGATTTTTCCCGCTTTCGGTCCGATTCTCCGGTCACCTGTAGAATAGTGCGAAGAGTTTTCGGTTCTGGAGAACGAGTTGCTTCAGACAAGCGCACTTGCACCGAAGTATCCTGCCTCCCTCCCCTCCCTCTTTTCTGTCCCCCCCCCCACTTACCCTTGAGTTTAACGCATTTTTCAGGTGGTGGCGTTGTTGCGGGCCTAAGAATTTCCCAGGATTTTGGTCTCTGGCAAAATGGTGAATGAATCCAAAAGTCAACTTTCATTTGCTGAATCCGTGCGAAGGTTTTTGTCCAGAGATATGCTGTAAATTGCAGCACCCAGCCATGACTTAATGTAGTCCCTAAGTCAAAGTGGCATCGCGGTTTAGTTGCCGTTTTAGAGTTTTTGTTTGTTTGGAACTCTGTAGACCAAACAGATAGGTACCTTTTTTCTCTCGAAGCACATCTGCTGCTGTTGCAAATCATCATGAGATTCAACGAGATCCAGCTGTTGCATCTTGCTGAAAAAGCACTGAACGACAACTGCAAACGGGGCTACCTGTTCAAGAGAACCTCGGACACTAACAAGTGGCAATTGAGATGGTTTGTCGTCTACCAGAACTTGCTGTTCTATTATGAAAATGACCAGTCCACCAGGCCGTCGGGAGCGATTTTCTTGGAAGGATGTTACTGTGAGAGATTGATCACGCCGGGCCCTGGAAAGTCGAGCGCCTCTACTCAGGTAAAAGACTTTAACTTCTTTTTTTTCCGTTCGTGTTGATTTTCCGTTTGAGCGTTGACACTCTCGTTTCTATAAACGGCACATTAAGGCATCGACTCTAAACAAAATAATTAACTTTCTCAAGTTATTATTTAGAAAGAAATTAAGAGAAACAGACAGACGAAATAATTTAAATTGGTTTTATATTTATACAGGGTGAAATATTGGTTTTATATTTATATAGAGTGGGATATTGGTTTTATACTTATATAGGGTTATAGGGTGAAATGAGTGAATTCGAAAAGATGTTAATTTGCGATAAATAAGAAGGAAATTTAAATATAAAGAGTAAAATCATAAAAAAATTATATTTCAGAATACTAAAATAATAATTAATTTGGTAGTCGAATTCGAATATGACACAGAGACAGCTTAAACTATCCTCTAAAAGGGATAATAAATTAAAGCATTAGTATTTTTGAAAGAAATTGATTGAAATAGACAAAATATTTGAGATAATTGTTTTCCATATTTTAAGATTTCAAAGCAATTTAAAAGACGATTGTATTGTTTTGTGTCACGGATTGAATTAAATAGCTTAAGAGAGAAGAGTTAAGAAGAGATATTGAAGCAACTAAAAAGGATAATTGAAAACAAATAAAAAATATAAAATTTAAATTGCTTAATTCAACTAGAGTGAAAATAAGAAATTTCGAGTTCTCAATGAATTAAAGGCAAAAACAATTAGTTATAAATATTTCAATTTAAAAAAATCAAAATGTAAAATCGAAAAATGATGAAGTAAAAGTTCTCTAATTTTAGTAGAACACAGATGAGAATATTCGATTTTAAGAAATATTATCGTGATAAGAAAAAAGAAAAGAAAGTAAAAATTATTTAAAGTATGAAAACAAGAATTTTGAATTTTCAGAAGATTTAAAGAAAAAAGTTAGTTGGGCATGAACATTTCAATTTAAGAATCACAATGTAAGAACAAAAGAGATTATTTAATAAAAATATACGAATAAAATGAATGTTGGAATCTAAGAAATCAAAAGAAAAGTAATTACTTAAGAATATTTTAAAACATACAATTGAAACATCAATGAAACAAAAAATAGTTCCTATAACAAAGACTAAAAATGAAATTATTTCAATTTAAGAAGTAATGTTATATTCTGAAAGTGTATGAATATTTCAGTTTAAGAGGAATCAATATGGAAAAAAAAATCAACTTTTTAAGAACATTTCATTTTCAGATGAATAAAACTTAAAAAAAACTTTTCTGAACAAGGTAAATAATTAAAGAAAAAAATTAGTTAAGATTTTAAGCATTTTAAATTCAATTTACATTTTTACAAAAATTAGTGCTCAAAAGCGTATGAAAAAAAATTGTCATTATTATGCAAAAATAATGACAATACAATAGGACAAACAGTTGCAGACACTAAATGAGCCTCTTCTTCATTGAAAGCAATGTTCTTAGCAAAATTTCAAATTGGATTAGAATTTCTTTTAGAAAATATCAATGAAAATATGCTAAGAACAAAATACATAAATTTTTAAAATTCCAAAGTCAAATAAAATTTTTTACAATTTTAATAGAAAAATAGCAAAAATTAAATTATATTTAAATACAAAATAAAACGTCGAGAGATATTTTTTCATAAATTAAATGAGGCATTTGAGTTCAAGGAATTTCAAGATTTTTACCGCACTACTATAAATACATCAGAAAGAAATCTTTATGAAAAGAAATGAATCAAAGAAAGGACAGAATTTCCATTTTATAGGACTTCAAAAGCAACGAATGAATGTTTTTGAATAAAATTACAAAGGCAAATAAAATATTTTACAATTTCAATACAAAAATAGCAAAAATTAAATTTTATTTAAATACAAAATAAAATTTAGAGATATATTTTTTCATAAATTAAATTAGGCATTTGAGTTCAAGGAATTTCAAGATTTTTTCAGCACTACTATAAATACAACAGAAAGAAATCATTATGAAAAGAAATGAATCAAAGAAAGGACAGAATTTCCATTTTATAGGACTTCAAAAGCAACGAATGAATGCTTTTGAATAAAATGTTTTACAATTTTAATACAAAAATAGCAAAAATTAAATTTTATTTAAATACAAAATAAAATTTAGAGAGATATTTTTTCAGAAATTAAATTAGGCATTTGTTTCCAGGAATTTCAAGATTTTTACCGCACTACTGTAAATAGAACAGAAAGAAATCATTATGAAAAGAAATGTATCAAAGAAAGGACGGAATTTTTAATTTTATAGGACTTCAAAAGCAAGGAATGAATACTCTTGAAAAATATAACTAGGTGTAAAATTAACGCTTTAATAAACTTAAAAGTTATTTAGTCACAATAAAAAGGGCTTGGGATTAATTGCAAAAAGAGAGTCCTTGTAAAATTTCAGCTCTCTGGGAGTTAAAAATGTGGTAAAAAATGAAGTAAAAATAAGTTAGAATTTTAATTTATGTATTTCGTTTTATCTTATTCAAGGAAGTAATTTTTCGACGGAGCAAAAAAGTTACTTTTCTAGATGGTTTCCTTAGGCTGAATTAATTGAGAAATGAAATAAATTAATTAACAGTCACTTACCAATTCGAAAGGAAGCATCTTTTTGAGTGGTGAGTAAAGGATATGGTTTTGATAGGCACTTCAAAAATGGCACTTAATTATGTCAGATCAAACATTAATTCAAGAAGCCAAGTGAAAAAGACGCGACAAAGGTAAGTGGCACTTAATAAAATGTTTAGTTTTCAGATTTCTGATGAAGTTTCTTTGTATGTGTCGTTCTCTGGTGAAAAATTTGCTTTTCAGATTTAGCATTGGAGGATTTTATTCTTGGATATACGTGAATGTATGATGTATTAAAATTAGGTTGATTTTGTTTTTGTGTTTGGTGGTAATGAAGCTGTGTTTACTGATGTGATTAACTTTATGTGCTTGAAAATGTCCTATTTTATTTTATCTTGAATTTCTATAGCAAATTCTCCGATTCTAATATCTTGCAATAAAGAAACGATTCACAATGTCTCTTGAGTATATATGAATAAATCTTTTAAATTTAGTATTCTGCATGTTTAGGAGATTGTTAACTATCATGCACGAAACATGAAATGAACAAATTAACGATATTCTGTTATTATTGCAGTATTGTATGAAAGTATAAAAAATGTTTTGTTATTTTAAGTAATGCCATTAATTATAGGGTAAAATTAGTCAGCACTTAAAAATTATTTTCATCTTTTTTCACTTTTGGGAACGTGCACATATATCCTATTTTTTGAATTTAATAGCAAGCAAATTTTTCACAAATAACTTCTAACTACTAATGAAATTATCATTAAGTTTTACTTTGAACTTTAAAACTTCAGTTCAAGAAACTAATTGGACTTTTCTTATGATTTTAGTTTCGACATTTTCATTTGTGATTTTGTGTTACAGAAAGATTAACAAATTTGTATCGTACCAGTTAATTTAAATATTCAGGCATTTAATTCACATCAGTACATTTTAATTAAAGTTACATTAATTTACATTTTTAACTGACTGATTAGCATTTTTAAATCATAATTTAAAAGGATGTTTAATTTTTATTTCATTAACAAACATGACATAACTTATCGTCCTTTGTTTAAAAATGACGAATTCTTGTACGAATCAAAGTAAAAAATAAATAATTCATGTATGCTCTAAAATAGCTGTAACTTTATAAGTATAAACGAAAAAAAGAATTATTAAAAATTAAAGAATGCTTAATATTTCTTCTCGACAGAAATCTTTCTTTCAGGAAGTTAACTTACAAAATATTTATTCTTTAAAATCATTTTTGTTGTAAGTTTTTACTAGAATTGAAAGTTATTTATGTTCCCTGGCTTTCTACTTTAAGTGCTTTCACTAAATGTTGATATAGAAATCTTGTACAATGCTTTTTTCTTGTAAAGAGCTTTAGAACTATTTTCTTCAGCAGAGGTAGATTTCAGAGCAGACGATAAAAGAATACAATTTACCTTTTTTCCTAGTGAGACTATGGACAATGGTTTTTTTTGAAAATAAGTTATTTTTAGAGTAAATTTCAAAATTTACATTCTAAATGGAAAAAATCTTGAGATATCTTACTTTATAATTCTTTTTTATCAGTTACTTTTATTATATATAATTATAAAGTTGCAACTATATTAAGCTGCATTTATAAATCGGACTTTGAGTTTTTCTATAAAATCGTAACTGAAAAAAGAAATTCTTTTCTTGTGTCTGATTTAAGTTCTGAAATTTTTAATTATTCTACTGTGTTACAAAAATCATTAATTAACATATCTTCCAAGTTCATATCGGCAGTAATATGTTCCGCCGGAAACGAAAGTAATTCAGGTTTACAATAAATTAGTGATAATTATTTTAAATTAAATGCAGCAATATGCACCGATTTATTAGCACATTAATAAAATTAGTATTGAAAGACCTGTGGAACCTCTATTTTACTTTAAAAAATAGGGAACTTTATATTCTTTTGTTTGATGTTTATTTATCACACACATATATAGAATTTTTCTGCAGAATTTAAAGTTGGAGAATTGAAACTTAAACAATATTTACCTGTATGACTGTACAATAAAAATAAATTAAGGGCAGACAGGATACTTGCATTACACAAATAATAAAATTGACAGTCAAATGTGGTATAGGACTTTATTTGAAATCTTTCAGGACAGTCTATTCAAATTATATTAGTAATTCTTATATTTGAAGGCAATTTCGAATTTCATAATTTGAGGCTAAAATCAAAATTGATGCTGAACAATTTTTACATTTTAATAATAAACCTGTAGTTATTTTTAATCAAAATTTGCGTTTTCTTTCTAATACTGAATTTGCACTGATTGATTCTTGCAAAGAAACTTAAAAACATCTGAGAATATAGATATCCAAATAATTGAAACTTACTTGAACGTTATAAGTATCTGATTTATTATAACAGTATTTATTTCTTATTTTCTACATTCAATTGATTCTTTTTATTTATATATAATCTCATAATATCTCTCTGCTATGAAAAACATTACTACTGAATAAATATATCGCAATGTGTTCAAATTTACCATACCTATTCATTGTTCAAACCTTTATCAAATAAGAAAAAAATTTTAAAAATATCAGTGCTTAGTGCCTTTTAATACATTATTCAGTTATCTTTAAATGATTTTGAGGCATTATTTTAAAAAGTCAAAATTAATTGAATAATAATTTCTTAAATTTTCTTAGTAATATTAGTGGTTTAAATGTATTCGATATATTCCTTTCCAAAGTGTGACATGTTTTCATTTCTAACGTTGAATTTCGTTTCAAAATTTTGATGATTTTGTGTTTTATCCTATAGTCAATTCAAAATACTGCATATTCCAATATTTGCTCATTCAAAATTCCTAGATTGTTTATTTATCGATAAATTGGTCTTTATATTTTCAGCTTTGTGCCCTATATAAAATTTCTTCAAAAGTTTTAAGATACATAGTACTCTTGAAATATTTTATTCCTTTACGAATAAAAATTGCTCCTAAAATATTAAACATGTGCATGATAACAGAAACTTTTAACTCATATTATTTTATTTGTAAATGTTTCTTTTAAATTGATAATTTAGAAATCGAAAAGAATGTACCTTTTCCAGACCACTGTAGTGGATTTCTACCAAAGCTATTTTAATTGAATACTAAATAAATGTTTAAAGTTGATTCTGAACAAATAAATTTTACAAATATCAATTAAACGATAGCTGAGTTTTAAGGTTTATTTATTTTAAAATAAATGTAAGAAAACAAATTCAGATTTATTTGAGTCAGAAATGGAAAAAATATAGTTAATTAAATGGCGAAATGCCAGAAAATACGTTGGGAACGATTCTAAAGTTTTAAAAAGATTACTATAGTAAAATAAAAAAAAATGAATGTCTATCGAAAGAAAATGAAAGTTCTGAAAGTGCTACACTTTAAATCGTCTGAAATAAATAACGACCTTCAACAGTTTTTTTGTATGAATTGAAAAAAAAATTATTAAAAAAACATTTTGTAAATAACCAAGCAATCTTTTACTGAATGATATTTTTATGTATTACCAAAAGATTCTGAACAAACTGAGAAAAACATTTTGGTAGTTAAATACTTTGAAAACAACAAAGTGATGTCTGTTTCTATTCCTGGAAATAAAAGTTTTTGCAATTCTAGATAATGTTGTAATTAAAAACATTCTATTTAGGTGTTTATGTAATTAATCAGGATTTTTGCCTGACTTTAAATATAAGGAAACTAATTTTGAAAAACCTTACTGATAACATACTAAAAAAAATATGAGTTACCAACAAAACATTTTAGCACGAAAAATATATGTAACTAGTTGCATGGCAAGGCGTTGCACGGGCTACATTCTACATTCCATCCATACGGTAGACATACATGTATATATAGCATGTAATTGATGGTATATATGCAATGCATATATACCATCCCTACATAGCTACATATATGTATGGCTATGAACCATACATGTATGTAGACGTAGGTATATGACGTATGTAGGTATTGCTCTGTATGACATGATATGACATACAAACCGATATGATATGCCGCAAATGCTATGACCGGCAACCGGCTACATGTATGTATCCCGGTATGTATGTAACGTCATACATGCCGGTATGCTCTGTAACAATAAATGTATTGTTGTAAATTAGTTTTTTAATTAATATCTTTTTTACTAATTGTAATTTCGGAATTTAAATGGTCAAAACGGATTCTTTGCATTAATCCCCAACTTTTGGTACTTTTGGCGCGCTTCTCCGTTCAGCGGTTCGTGAGAAGATAGCGTCACATACATACATACACGTAGAATTTTAATAGTGTACATAATATATAAATATGATTTTTGAAGCATAGATTTTCGATCATTCAAAATAATTACACAGTAAAACTTTAAAATTATTATTGTTGTTTTGTTCTAATATTTAAAGTTCTGGAATCGATTTTGTTCCAATAAAATCATTGATATATTTAATTTTCGGAAAAACACCGTTGACCAAAGTACCAAAAACTTTTACTTAAATAAAGGAAGTAAGTGCAAATTAATATAACCTAAATTTAATTTAATAAAAAGATAATTGTGCTAATGCACAAACATAATTTTACAGGTTCATGAATAAATTTACAACTGTGAATGTAGAACTGAATGTTCAGTTTTATCTTTATAATATACAGTGTATATTACAAAAGGGCATTAATTTTTATGTAGTTGATTTTGTGATCCACAGAACATTCTACTGCGAATTTCTATCGAAGCAGTTAATTTCTATTTTAAAAATAAAATCTGAAAGTAAATGGTACCTATTATTTTCTTAAAAAATTGTATTATTCTATTATTATCCAATTTTATAAACTATTTCCATTTTCTTTAACCTTACAATCTCATGTTGTTTGAATAATTTTATCGCTGGAATATGTAAAAAATGCAAATTTTTGGTTTAAAATGTTAATTTCTTTTAAAAATATTATTACTACAATTTCATTTTGAAAATGGGTTTTTAAATCATTTATAAAACAATTGAAAGTACTTGTAAAATATTCTCATGAAATGCTGTTTAATATCTTTTAATTTAATTCTTGGAATATATAAGCATACAAATTTTTTTCTTAAGTATTATAAACATGCAAAATAATTAGAATAGGATTGGAACAAATTACAGCATTTATTTTTTGTTATCCTATTATATTTTTAATCTTTATAATATGTGTTATATACGTAAATATTTTATACAAGTAAGTTTTTAGTATATGTGTAAATATATTATAAGGGCAAATTTTTATCAAATGTTTTGAAAATATTGTGCCATGCATTTTACAGCTTATTACAATAACCAAATTTATAGAAATTTTAAAATATACTAAATGTGACTGACTATTAAATTTTAGAAAATATTTTGAATCCAGAGAAACGTTTCTGACTGCTTGCATTTTTAAGCCAAATAGACATCAATGTGATCCCTGAAATTGAAAATGGAAGAAGAAATTGATTTGTGAAAGAGTTACCGTTAATATGATACTTCCGAATAATTTAAAGAAATAAATAAGAATCCAATCTACTTCCTGACGCAATTTAAATCGGTTTTTATGTGATACCCGGATCCCTCTCGTTACAAATTAATTGAAGGATTTCGATTTAAATAATTAGGTAATCTGAAACTCAGTTCTTTTTTACAGAAAAAATCAAATAATGTGGGAGGAAAGACTTAAGTACAAGAAATAAAAGGAAAAAAGAAACGCAGAATTAGTTTTTTTAAATTCTTTTTTCCATGTTCTTTTCTGTTGAAATCTCTTTGAGAATTCTTCAATTTTCGATTCCGGTCAGAGTAAAACTAAGGGCTTTCTATTCATGTAGAGCTCTGAATTACATTTCCGCGAAATTTCTTTATTTGATGCAAATTAAGTTTTATTTTGTAGACTATTTTCTAAAACACGCTTTTGTTCAGGGCTGTAAACTGCTATTTTTTTCGTTAAAAAATACCAGAGTAAGTTGTATCTCAGACACACCTGCATACCTTTTTATTGCAGTAAATATGACAGCATTTGTATTCCTATTTATAAGAGAATGAATTCGCTAGTAAAATCCGTTTTTTATCTTGGTTTTTCACATTTAATGTACAGGTGATCACAAATTATTGAACCCATTTCAAAAATTAATAATAAAAAAAACTAATAACGTTACAACAACGTTTTTTTTTAAAAAATGATATCGCATTTTAAAAAGTTTTTTTCAGATAGGTTGCACACCGTTACGGTTGTCGTAAATTATTGGACATATTCCATTTTTTAGAGTCATTATTTGTAAAACTATTAAAGCTAGAAGATAAATAAAAGCACGTATTTGTAGGGAATTTTCCGCTCTTTAATTTGTTAAATCAAGTGCAAACTGAATAGTTTTCGAGATATTCAAGAAAAACTGAAAAGGGAATCCAGAGACGCGCATCGACTTCTACTGATCGGTAGCCATTGCATATGGAAATCTCTCGCTGTATCAAATTTAGAACTCCGTAATGGTATGCCGCCAACCTGAAAAAAAATTATTTGCTCTCTCATTAAAAAATTCAGTTGTTTCATTATCAGTTTTTTTAATTAATTTTTGAAATCGGTTCAATAACTTATGAACACCCTGTATTTCTTCTTTCTAACTTTCGTGGATTTTATTAACGTTAATATGCTTTTGTTCTGGATCCAGCATGTTAATGGGGAATATATGAATGGCTGTAATTAAGATGTCTAGAACATTAACAATTAAAAAATAGTAGATAATTAATAATAGTAAATAGAGTATTAAACTATTAATTGGTTTAATAACCATAATACCCGAAGCAAGGCGATATAATGAATCGCATTATGGAATGTACCAAAATATTCTAAGATTTAACCCTGTAGATAAGAGCATTTGGGTAAGCGACCCAACAATGAGTATGTGAAGAGGGGTCGTATAGACACGTAGTAGGTTATAGAGGTTAGCACATACATGGTGCATCCTCCTAATTCTCGTTGAGTTGATACAAACAATATAAATATAATGCGCATGTGTATCATGCATTTTATTATTTGCTTTTTTCAAAAAGTGTTTCTGTTACTTATGTGCATAGTGGATATTGCACCACGACTCTTCCTCCACTGCAATCCTCATTTCTATGAAATACATCTGAAAATTATTATTAACTATAATTTACAAATGAGAAGAAAATTCAAATCAGTAGATATACTTAAGTTTAGTCTAAAAACATTAAGAAAATGATGAAAGCCGAACACTCATACGTCTTCTCAAAAATGATACATAAACATAAATCTGATATGACCTTGTATCTGCAAGAAGTTTCTCAGAATTTTAAATTGCTTATAAATATATATTGATAAATTATATTACCACTTTAATTGCTGAAAACTCCAATTCTTGGATTGCCTTCTTCTATAGTATTAATTATAACAGTGTTCATAAGATATGCTCAAATTTTCCATACGTTCTTTCGGCATATATTTAGTATTTTTAATTATTAGACTAAAATTAGATATAGTTTACTTAAAAAGTGAAGTTTCTGCAACGGATTATTGATATGATTGTTAATTTCTTTTTGAATATCATGTTATGACATTTTATACATTGGTTATTATATATATATATAGATTTTCAAGATTTATTCAATAATATAGATATTAAAGATGAAAATTTTATTACAGATTTATGAAGATTTTAGCATAAATAAAATGATTAATATTAAAAAATATAAAACATTAATAGAAGTTATATTAAAAGAGAATTATATTAGCATTGACAATAAATTATACCAAGAAATTAAGGGACTTCCACAAAGTGAACCAGCCAGTAATTCTCTAGCTAATTTATATTTACACTATTTTGAAAAAGAAAATATTTACAATAATTCTTATATCATGTATAGATATATTGATGATTTATTAATATGTTCAACAGTAGAAGACTACACACCACAAATTGACTTTTATATTACTAAAAACTAATGAAGGTTTTTCTTCTGCAGATTTTCTAGAACTTGAAATAAAAATAATTGATAATAAATTAAGCACTGAGATTTATGATAAAAGAAACACTTTTCAGTTCAATGTAAACAAGTTACCTTTTTTGAAATAAAAACATTAGTCGTCAAATTTATAGAAATATCGTCTTAAATTATATTCATAGAAGCACTATTTTAGTCACAGACGATTAAAACAGCAGTCTCATTTTGATACATTCCTTGAAAATGCTATGAGATATGGGTATCCTATAAATTTCATGCATGCTTATATTAATAAGAAATATTTAACACCACTAAATTAAAAGTTTTTTAGATTTATTTTTAATGTGATCATATATAATGGAATTAACAAAGATTTTAGTAAACCCCTCATAGGTCTATGGCGCCACTATATTTAGAATAAGATTGCATCATATATTCATTTATTTATTTTTATGTACTTTTCCAAAAATATATATATTATTATAAAAGGTTAAATTTAATTTATAGTTAATATTTTATAGTCTTTTATTATAGTATTATAAGCTTAATTTAAAAATAATATTGTCACTTTAAATGCGGAACTGTCTTTAGGATAATGCTCAAGTCCTGATAATAATTATGACTATTGAAATGGTATGTTATAATCTATATATTTTCTCGTTTCTAATCTTGAAAGATTTCGGGGATTTATTCACCCATTTTTTCGTTTTTCCAACAATTGGCTTTCGCAGAGGGTTGGCGCCACAAATCTCGATTAATGCGACATATCAGTTCCCAAGGCTGATAAGCATTTGATTGTTGGAATTCCATTTCTAGGTTGTCATTTTTCATAGTGTAATAGTCGTTAATCAAACTATCTTTTGTATCTCATTTGTATGATTATTGATAAGGTAATTTGATTTTGATTTTAACTTCTAGATTAATAATTGTATATATTTAAAATATTACACACGTTTTGATTAATTGAAATATTTAACTATATATATATATATATATATATTTTAAAACTGAAAGTCCTATTTAGGAAAGGAATGTAGCATCTTTGAAATGGTAGTACGAGTAAAAGAATACTTCTCCCGAAGACTATTCATGTCAATTTAATAGATTGTAAAAACCTTGTTTTAAAATTTTAATTAGATAACATACAATAGAACACCAGTTAACAGGATCTAGATTGTTCGGGTATGCAGAAATTTGTATAATTGGATGGAGATTAGAAATTAAGTAAAAAAGACGTCAGGCATATAAAAATACTTTAAGTCATGAAATTAAGTTTAACTGAGAAAAGGTACAGAAAATTTCAAATCCTGTAAAATTTGCATAAAAAAGGAACCACAATTTATATATTTTTTGTGTTTTTTGTCTTTTTTTTCTCAAAATTGTTACGGAAAAATGGAGGTTTACTGTACATACTGTAAAATAGAGATCTTTTTCGCATCACAAGCAGTGAAAATAGCAGCATAGCGTATTTTGAAATACTTGGGTAACTTAAATATTAAAAGTTATTAAACTCAGTACAAAATGTTAAGACTGAAATTCTTTTCAACTGTTGGTGCTTATTTTTAAGTAAGAATGCGACTTGTGAGAAGGATGAGACGTAAGAAATCACTAAAAACATTTTCACATGAATTAAGTCATTTTTTTTATTCTCAACTAGCATGAAATTAAAATTCATTGCTGAAATTATTAAATCATTAATGAAAATTGCAGTTTAGTAAATGTGTAATCTATATAAAAGGAAAATTGTATATGTATGTTAGGTATAAATACTGAAAGAATATATGTTTAAAGCCTAGAATACACATAAAAGGTTTCCGTGAATACTCAGTTTAAACATAAAATTTAAATACTGTTTACCGTACATTTTAAATTCTCATTTCCCTACAAATTTTACTGGAAATGTCTGAAATTCAGGCATTTGATTAAATGCTTAAGCAATGCATGAAGCATGTTTTATTTTAATATTTACCATGCATTCTTGAAGCATTGAACAGAATAATCAGTGGTTATATAGAATAGAATATAGCGTGGCATAGTTTTAGCGTTTATATAGAATGGCATATACTTTCCAAGAGTAAAATCTGACTTTACCACTGTTTATTGAAGAGATGAATTTGAAAATTTGACAAAATACGGAATGAAAGATAAGGAATGTATTTTACTGAATGAGAAAAAGACAACCTCTGAACTACCTCTTGTCTAAAGTCACAATGGAAATGAAATTTTGCATTGTATGTAACTACTAAGCCCATCACACACTTGGTCTTTGAATCAGACTTCTAGAAGATTAACTATGTTTAGGAAACATTGCAATATCTTAAAATAAAACATATATTTTCATTCCTAACTATTCTCTTTTAAAAAAGCAGACAACTAAGCAATAACATTTTCTACTTCTGTATCATTCTAACTCACAAATTATAATCATTTTTTTATTTCGTGATAAAGGGCAGTAATTAACATGTTAATATTTAAAACGCAGTATCAGCATATTTTTTTTATTCAAAATCACTGTAAACCACTGTAAAATAAATTCATTCATTGAATTATTTTTCTGGAAATTTCGGTTTCTTCTAACAATGTTTCATTTTTTTGTTCGCTATTCCTGCTAAGTTTCATAGTTTTAATGTTAATGAAAGAGCTGATTTTAAAATTTTTATGTCAAATGTAAATGTGGTCACATTTGTGATCACAGATGACGGTATAAATGTTACTAAAATCAAAATAATTCGATGTTAAAGTGTTATAATAAATAACAAGGTAGGAAAAAGGACAGAGTATGTTTTTCGGCAAAAATCGAGTGAACTATCTATTGAACCTTTAAGAGTTTCTGCATTTTTTTGAAAGTTTGTGTCATTGATTGCTTATAATTGATTCGATTTAACATATGAAACATGTCATTAAATGGTCATAAACCTTTATGGTACCATTAGAGCTTTTGTAATTGAAAAATTTTAACATAACAGTAGGAGTTTGGTTGAACCTATTGCGTTTTCGAAAACAATTGACATTATAATGGCCATAAACATTATACTTAATATTACTGAAATGTGGAATGTTTGCGTTCCGCTTAACGTTAAGTAATTTATGTATAATACATAATATTCTAAGCTAAAAATATTGTTTACATTTTAAATTGTCAAAATTATTATCTTTATTTACTCTTCAAGGCTTGTAAGCCATTCAAAAGGCGTAGTAAAGTAACCTAAGGCAGGTAACCTAGGCAGGTAAAGTAACCTAATAAAATTATTAGGTTATTTTCATACTCCGGGGAAAGCCCCACATAATAAAAATATATTTATTAGGTAGAATCTCTCTCGGTAATTTTCATAATTTACTATTGCGATGTTGAACCAGGCTGTATGGGTTAGGTTCTCTCGCCGATGCAAATGCGTTAAGAAATTGATTTGGCAGAAAATAACACCAAAGGGATATACGGGATATTCCGAAAGATCGTTTACATACCTTAAGGCACGCAGAAACAAGTTATTTTTGCAATACATCATAGGGTCAGAAATTCTGAAAGTAAATTAAATTAAAGGTGCAACAAATAAAGCGAACAGAAAAGAATACACCAGACACATATGCAGCACGGATTTAATGGAATAGAAATTTACAAAAGTATAATAGCGTAGGTGCATCAATAACAACATTACGTGTAGTACGCAGCCTGGTAGTTACGACAATGACACGTAGGCCTCAGTATTAACAAATACTTACGGAGTGGAGAAAGTAATTGTTCATAAGACTACTTGTTGAAGCGATGGATCCTTCCAAACAGATACATATGCAACACGGATTTAATGGAATCGAAATTTACAGTAGTATAGCGGCCAAGGGCGTATATATCGGGGGGGCGGCCCCCCTCCAAAATCAGAAACAAATTAATGTAATAAGTAGTTATTATTCGGTTGGCGTTTGCCCGGAAATAATTTACTTACTTTTAGCTTCCAAAAACAAATATAGATGGCACCATGAGTACCGTTAATTTAAAATATGGGCGTATAATGAAGGAGTGGCCATGTTTTGAACTATATCATACCAAGGATAATCTCACTAAATAGCGTTTTTTATTCGCAAAATTTTGTGTCTACACATATACAACTTTGGTGCCAAATTTGGCAAGAAAACTAAGTTGGCAAAAGTGAAAAGCCGAAATCTCGAATAGGTTCGAAGATTCTGGAATATTACAGAAGGTCGCCAAGCGCGCCAACTGATCCTATATTAACGGGCGACCGGCAATAGGAGTTAGTTCATTCTTATGCGGTTAGTTCGTGCGCTCTGCTTGTTTTGTTTTCGCTGATTGTTTGTCAAGTTGTTTTATCTGTAGCTCTGTTGATTGAGTTAGTGAGCTTTTTGAATAGCCGTGTATCTGCGATCATCTGAATTTTGCTGTTCTGGAATCTTAATGCGTTATTAAGTCAACTGCATTCACAATGAAGAGACAAGCTTCTATTCAAAACTTTTTTGCAGAAAGACAGAGTGCAAATAGGCCAGTTAGTGGCAGTGTTGAAGTTGACTGTGCCAGTAACAATGTTTCTTCTGGTGTCGCAAATACGAGTACCATTGATCCAGCCCCAGTTGTGGAGGTCTTCAACCAAGTAAGAAAAAATATCTATGATATTGGAAACTATTGTCAAAGCAATTCCGTTCGTTAACAAATGAAGAAAAAATTTCGCTAGTAGAAAATGTTTGGGAACCTCAACCTGTGTACGAATTTCCTTCTACTTTTGGTAGTTCTACTTCAAACCACTCTAGATCTTTACAAATGAAATGGCTAGAAGAATTCGAATGGTTAGCTTATTCTGAAGAAAAATCCGAATATTTCTGTAAATATTGCGTAATATTTTCACACTCCAAAAATGTAGGAAAAGGAGATCACCAAGTGACTGGGGCATTAGTAACACAGGCTTTTAGTAATTTGAAAAAAGCCAAGGAAATATTTCGTAAACATGAAAATTGCACATATCATAAAAAATCAGTCTTGATTGCTGAAAACACAAAATCCATTGTTACAAAAAAAACTGAGAGTATTATTAATCAAGTCAATGCTCAAAGAAGATTGGATATTGAAAAAAAACAGAAAAAGACTGATCCCTATAATACAAACTATATGATTTTGCGGAAGGCAGCAAATAGCATTAAGAGGTCATCGTGACGTTTGACGAATAGGCCTAGAAGAGGCAGAAAAAAATGACGGAAATTTTCGATCACTCCTGAAATACAGAGCTAACAGTGGAGATAATGACCTTAAAGACCAATTAATGAACAGTGGTGGGAGGAGCATGTACACAAGTTCTTTTATTCAAAACGAGATCATTAACACGTTTGGTCATTTAATACAATCTCAAATTGTGAGAAATGTCAGGAAGTCTAATTTTTATTCCGTCTTGGCAGATGAAACCACTGACATTAGCCAAATAGAACAGTTTTCTCTTTGTGTACGGTATGTTGAAGACCAATCATACAAAATTAGAGAAGATTTCCTAACTTTTGTCCCCATTTATGACGTTATTGGTGCAGGCTTAGCTAACACAGTGTTAAAGACCATGTCAATTTTAGGGCTTGACTTAAAGAAAATGAGAGGTCAAGGATACGATGGTGCTGCCACGATCAGAGGACAATTCAGAAGGGTACAAGCTTCTATCAAAGAAAAACTACCACTAGCCTTGTATACACATTGTTTTTCACATAGTCTAAATTTGTATTTGTCGGATGCAAGTAACATTCCTTCTATAAGAAATTGTATGGGCGTTATCAAAGAAGTCTGCAGATTCTTTCATATGTCAGCCAAAAGAACTGAAATCAATGATATCTGGCTGTTGTCCTGAACAGAAAAAAAGAAACTTATTTCATTATGTGAAACACGATGGGTGGAAAGGCACGACTCGGTGTTTTTATTTAAAGATATTTTAGAACCAATCCTTCTCTCTCTTTTGAAAATAGAAGAAGAATCATGCGACTCAGTACCTAAGGCACATGTTCTAAGTAGTTCTATCAGTCAATTTCAATTTCTTGTCAATCTTTTTGTTTTGAGCCGGATGCTGTCAACTACACATAACTTCTGAGAAGCTTAAAAAAACACATAGATCTTTCTGAAGCCATAGCAAATGTTACAAGTGTCTTAGATCTGCTATCGGAACAAAGGGTAAATGCTAATGAAAACTTTAAAACCCTGTATGCTCAAGTAAAGGAAATCGCTGCAAAACTCGACATTAAAGAAGAGATTCCAAGATTTTGTCGCCTTCAAACAGCCCGCAACAACGTCCCTTACAGCACAGAAGAAGAATACTATCGACGAGCTGTTTATGTACCTTACCTTGATGATTTTTGTAATTCACTGAAGGAACGCTTTGAATCACACAAGGAAACAGTTGCATCCTTACAACACATCCTTCCAGAATTTTGTACCAAAACAGATTTCTATTAATTGGAAGCTGTTTTCAATTTCTACGAAGAAGATTTGTCACATAAAGAGGTCGTGCAAAGTGAGTTTATGTTGTGGAAAGAAAAGTGGAGTCAGGAAAAATCTGAAAATCTTCCCAAAACAGCCATTAGTTCTCTAGAAAAATGTGACAAGACTTTCTTCCCCAACATTTATATTCTCTTGAAACTACTAGCAGTTCTGCTGTTTCTGTTGCAACCGTGGAAAGAAGCTTCTCAAGTTTAAGAAGATTGAAGACTTACTTAAGAAATACCACATCGGAAAGTAGGCTTAATGGACTAGCATTACTTTCGATCCATAGAGACATTAAAATAAGAGATGAAGAAGTTCTTGATAAGTTTGCTAGTATACCAAGAATTTGGATTTCGTTTTGTAAACTTTACATAAAAAGGCAAACTTTTTTTTTATGTATTCACTTTATGACATCGTATTTATAGCTCGATAATAATAAACCAACATTCTTTTCCGTTGCATAAAATTTACTTTTGTTGGGACCAGAGCAAAAAAAATCTTTATTAAAAAAGTTAGCACATTAAGTAAATAAAAAAGTAAGGGGAGCGAGGAAAATAATATTAAACGCGAATACAATCAAATGTTCACTACGCGCGTGTTATAAAGCAACGCGCTATCGTATAATAAAGCATTATTTCAGTTCAGTTATAAAAATAAACTGAAAACATAAAACAAATAATAATAACTAGATTGTCTAGATTGTTTAATCCCAACACTTTGTTTAAAACACCTTGAAAACTATCCTTAATCATGGAATGATAGTTTACTTTAAAAAAAACAAAATAAAAAACAAGTGCAAATAACTGTAAGCTTGGTTATATTGGCCCCTCCCACCCAAAATTATAACCTATATTCGCCACTGATAGCAACGTAGGTGCATCAATAACATTACATGCTATACGCAGCATGGTAGTTACGATAATGATACGTAGGCCTCAGTATTAACAAATACTTACGGAGTGCTGAAAGTAATTGTTCATAAGACCAGCTGTTGAAGCGATAGATCCTTTCAATGTTGTTATTCATGCAACTGGGTTGTTGCGGTATTGTAAATTTTGTATTCTTTTAATCCTGTGTTGTACATTTTATCTGGTGTATCTTTTTCTTTTATTTAATTCACCGAGAAACAGTCTTCTATAGTGGCTCCCCTTTGTATTTCCGACCCAATGTTCTACTCAGTGGCTGCTAGCCCATTGCTGCACCTCCTGAAATTATTTTAAAAGCGTTTATTTCGTTTTCATTCTTATTTGTTTACTTTCCCATTCCGAAAGTTGCACGATCAATGAAAATGGGGGAAAAGTAATGAAAACGAGAAAAAAAGACAGAAAATGAGCCCAAGTAAGAGAGGCACCGGTTAGAGCTGCAAAGGTAGTAGCCCTCGAAAGCATCCATATTTGCCCTCTGAGCACAGCTGAGCGATGGATCGGGAGGAAAAAGCATTCCTTCGTCCAAAGCCAAACTTTCTCCTTTTGAGTTTATAAAGGACAGAGCTTCATCCTGCACAGCTCTGTTTGACCTCGTGGCCAACTGAAAGAGAAAAATGCTCTTTTCCCCCTCATTCCCACCAAAAGTTTTTATCAGCTTTCTCGTTGTTTTTCTTCGATTTCTCTCATAGGCTGTTTATGGGTTCCTGTTTCGCTTTATGTTGCCTCGACAGAAACATGTCTGGTTTGTTGAATATTCGCTTTCTTTTGCTTGAAGTCATTCTTCGAAAAAGGGGTATGTAGACAATTTTTTTGAAATACTATTCAGATGAAAATTTTTATATGGAGGGATCGATCTCATTGTCATTAGAGGTTAGAAAAATTAACTTTTCAGATCTTCAAGACATCATATTTTCACAGCCTTCACTGAGCGAAAAATTGAATATAAAAATGCACGTCGCGTTAAGCCAAATTACAACTTTGTTTAAAAGTCTTTAAGTAGGAAAATCCATCACCAGGGGTGTAGTGAAGCCGGAACGCCGATCTGGCACTGCTTTTTTTAATGAGAAATAAACAAGAAAAAATTGCAAAATCATTTTTAATCCCTCTCGCATAAGCCTGTAACTTATGTGCAGAGGTTTCTGGCATTAAAAAAAACAAACCGATTTTGATTTCTAATCTAGTGGAATCAGAGGAACCCAGTTTATGAAGGTTACGCTAAAATTAATTCCCTATAGTTTCTGAGCGATCAATACAGGGTGTCCGAGAAAGATCTTGCTATTCTAAACATTTATGATGAAAATACGAAAAGGTGAAATGAAATACAATTTGGGGTGAATTAATGAAGAAATCTAATTGTTTTTTTTACCTTCAGTGTAACTTTACGTAAGCATATTTCATGTGTCAGAATTCACATTTCATGTTTTATCGTCATATTGTTAGGATATGGGACTATGAAAACATTCTATGAAATATGGGACTATGAAAACATTCTATGAAATATGGGACTATGAAAACATTCTATGAAATATGGGACTATGAAA
>BGPR01007307.1:13716-27460 GCA_013235015.1 Araneus ventricosus | reverse complement strand
TTCCAATTTATAACTGTATAATAATGATTTAATAACAGATTTTTCAACTTGATGCTGTTAAATAGAGACTTTCAACCATGACGAACGTTTAACACGAATTTTTGTCTCCAAGGTTTGTAACCCACTGGAACTAGTAAGGCAACCCGCCATAGAATATGGTGTTAGAGTTACAACGAAAATAGAATTTTAATGCAGGTTGTAGCAACCATTACGTACCATAAATGAATATATGTACTGTAGAGTTAAGGAGAAAACAAAATTCAAAAGTAGAAACAATTTATTTCAATTTATAACTGTAGAATAATTATAATATATTCCATGAAATGTTAAACAAAATTTTAAGTCATGTAAGTCAATTTGATTTTTTTTGATAAGTCAGTCATCAATTTTCAGTCTGAATTTTCATCAAATATTTCTTAACTATTTATTTAAATTAATCGAATTAATATTCAGGTTATCCCTAAACGACTGTATTGATTTAAATTGCTTATACTTTTACCCGTAGTATAAGTAATTCCTGTGTCCTTGTTAAAACTAAATTCCAAGTATTCTTCAAAATAATCGTGCAAAATGAAACTGCCTTGTATACAAAAATATATCTTGCATATTCACCAATGATTAAGAAGCGTCAACAGCATTAAATACAATTTCTATCACCATTTAATTCCAATCTATAAGTCTACTTTTTGTATAAATTCTTGTCAATATTAGAATAGCAGATAAAAATGTTCACATCAGAGCTCAAGCAATAAAAATCAATGGATGAAAGTGGATAAAAATTGGCAAAGGAGGTAAATACTATTTTTGGGACTGAAAAAAAAACCCGGTGGACTCTGATTTTAGATATTTTCTTGGAACAATCCAAAGAAGACTGTTCTGAGAAAGTAAAATCAATAAAAGAATGCTTTGCTGCATTATTGTTCGAAAAGGGACAGGAATAGAAGCGACCAATATTGGAGGGTAAAAATATGTTATTTTTTTATCAGAATAACATGTTATGTCACATCTGAACGTGAATTCGAGAATATTACACAAACCTTATTTCATACTAGTGCGTTTGATGTTGTGGGCTGGGGGTGGCATAGAAACACCTAACTGCTAGAATAACCGTTCCGCAGAAAATGAAGAAAATGTTTTATCTCTAGTACAAACGCTGATACAAATTTCTGGCATTTTTCTGTTTCGAATCATTTTCTCTCCAGTACAAAAATTGTTACAAAACTTCTGGTCGAAGGAAAAAAAAATCGCGAATCAATCAAAACTAAATTCCAAATATTCTTCGAAAAATCGTAACTAAAGAAAAGTATATTACATATTTTAAGCGTGAACGATGAGAAGTAGAAACTTACTTTCAACGAAAACTAAGGCAGAGAACGAGGTTTTATACAAGAGAATCGGATTGTTTGTTAAAGATAGGTGTTTACTTGTTCATAAATTTGTGTCTCCTAGACTTCAAATATAATATTTTAATATATAATAAAAAATATATTTTTTGGAAAACATACTATATTTTTATTCTCATGTATAAAAGGTATTTTAGCAGTTAAAGATTTTAACACGTTAATCGCAACAATACAAAAAATTGTTTCGACCTTCTGGGTCACGGGTGCATGTGAAGATTTCCAATGAAGCATTCGTGATTCATACAGCCCGAACTAATACATTACTTGTGAGACACACTTGCTTCACGCGGAGATTAAAGTGTTAAATTTCCAGTGAGATAATTAATTACATGTGGAATGATCTAAAATATTAATGTATGAATTCATAACATAACATATCACCACAGCATACCCCCTTACTCGGAGGCAGGGCGGCTCCCTTTCGGTTGGGTGGGTATGCGTGAAACTTTATTGAAATAAAGCAAAAGCAAAAAAAAAAGATACAAAGAGAGGGAATACAAATATAAACACTAATATATACACAAACATAAACACGTACATAAAAACACAGATATATACACTAAACGAAGAAGGGCGTGGTGGGAAACATGAGCTTTGTAGTGAGATGAACAATGCAGGCTATTGTGGAGTTATTCTGGCTGTTCATTTTTAGGTAGGTGTTCTTGGCTGGTGATAAAGTTGAGGAGGTCTATTATTTTGTTTCTTAGCAGGCGGTGGTTGGTTATTTATTTCAACCAGGCTTCTATGTGTTGATCTGCTGGACACTTGAGGTGGTAAGAAAGCGTGAGGCGGCACTTGGTGGCATAGTGAAAAGGCGTGCCAGGTTCTCCACAGGCACAGCAGTTGTCCGGGTGTTTTCCGAATTGGAAAAGATAGGACGGGAAGGGCCCGTGCCCTGTGATAAACTGGATTAGCTGTCTCGGCCAATTATGATTTCGAAGTCCTACCTTCTTTATGACTTCATATGTGGAGCGGCCATTAATGCCATCATCCCAACGCCTCTGCCACTTAGCCAGGGCTCGCTGCTCGAGATCTTGTTTTGCACTGCTTCTGGGAAGGGGAACAGTGAGCACTGCTGCCTCCGTGGACGTAATTGCCTCTTTGGCCAGCTCATCATCTTTCTCGTTCCCCAGGTGCCCTACATAGGCTCTAATCCAACCCAGCCTGATGTTATGAGTGTTGTACAGAGAGTCTTGAATGTATCTGGCTATTGGGCTATTCGATTTCTGATTTAAAAGGGCTTTCAGGCTGGATTGGCTGATATTCCAATCAGCCAGGAAAAAAAATTAGAACACAATTACAAAATAAATTATCATAAAAACAAACAAATATGCGAAGGCGTTTGAAGAAACATGGGGGAAAATAACAAATGATTTTTCTAGCATTGGTTATTTTCAACAAACGGTTAGTTTGCGCTTTTTGAAAATAACGAAAACGCCAATCACTAGAATCAACTTGTTATTTATAACAGGTTCTTAAAACGGATATTTATATTTGTCAAGCATTTCGGTTTCATCTTTTGAAAACAGCTGGAAATTCACCACTACTTAGCTGCATTATTCTTCAATTCTAGCCGAGACATTTATATATTTATTTAACTAAAATTATAAATAGCAACAAAATATTCTAATTAGAAGAGAACATGATTGCACTAATAAATAAATGTTCTACGATTGAAAAAGTTTACTTTTCATGAAAGAAATTAAATCTAACTATATCTTGTGCATAGTTATTTGTAAAAATTGTATCTTGTACACAGTTGCTTGTATAAACATGTTAAGAAGTAAAAATAATTTGGTTTTTAGAATAGTTAACAAATATCCCTATATTTATGAAATGATGTTCATAAAATAAATACGTTTTTGTGAAACTAGGGGTCTTAAAGAATAATGAATATTTCGTTTTCAAAAATGTATTGGAATGCATTTTTAGAAGAAAGTTAATCTATAATTTATTTACTCATTATGTTTAGTGAAAAAGTTGCAGGAAAGTTACTTTTCCTCTTCGGGAATTATCATTATTTCGTTTTTATAATATATTTATGAATCAATAGTCGATTTTACGTCTCAATCCTAACTGTTCTTACAAATGTTAATATAAAAGCTGTGATGCATGATACTAAGGTAAGGCAAACAAACTAGAAATTTAGTTTCTTTTATGAATTTCTTTTCATTGGTATGAAGACCTGATAGAAAAATCAATAAATATATAACTTCTAAAGCTGTATTTGCTATTATTTATTATATGTGCATCATCATTTATTTTTCTAGTCCTCCTAATTAAGCATTTAATTCTTTCTTTCAAATTTCTTTAAGCATTTAATATTTTCTTTCAAATGCCGACTTTCTAATAGCATCTGCATCCAAAAATAAAACATGATTGCTGTTTACAGGAATATGTAAAGAATAATAAACCGTAATGATAATAAAACAGCATGTTGATGTTGTACGATTAAAGCATAAAACGATAAAAACGGGAATAATATTGAATTTAATTAATGCGAAGGTAAAAAAGTTATATAACTTTCTACTTTCGTGAAAAATAATAATTATTAAAAAAGATTATGCAGCAGTTAAGTGTGTAATTACCTCTGATAACCATGTATGCTGAACAATGATCTCCCTATGTGGCCTAGTGCTAAGGATTCGGCTTCGGAGCCGGAGGGCTCCAGGCTCGAACCCGATTCTACTGAAGATCCGTTGTGTATGGGGCCTGTTGCTCGATGAATCATATGTAGTGAATCAAATATCCTCCCACTGGTGTGATGCGGAAGTTTGGAGAAAGGGTGCCGTCCTCCACATCTTACCCTAGTTCAAACTTTCGAGGCCCATCCCAAAATAGCCCTCGTGTTGTTTCAGAATGGGACGCTAATATAACTAAACTATGCAAAATATCACGAATAGCTTTTTTCCACTTCTGGAACGATTAGTAGATGCTAAAGCGCAACAGGTAGTATCCGAAAGCATCCCACACATGTTCTATACGATCAAGTCAGGAGAGCTACAAGGCCATTGGAGGGACTAGGTATCTTCAATTTAATGGAAGTCGTCGACCAGGCCTAACGGTCAGAAGGCTTGTTATCATCCATTAATATGATTCCAGATACGACAGCGACTTATCTTTACATTAAAGTAAGGAAATACACTGATAAAATGGTGAATTTATTGATGCTTTATCAATGTTTCAGGCGCCATTTTTTTCATAATTTAAAAAGCACACTTAATAAAAAACTAAGTTGCATCCATCACGAAATGCATAAAGCTTTTATCTGGTTTTGAATCGATTTCATTGAAGGACGGTCCCTCAAGGTGATATCGAGGAAACCGAGCAACTTTGCTGACTCCTCCAACGATCTTAAGAATCTGAAAAATGCCCTTAAGAGCAAATTTGATAAGAAACAAGACGTTGGTTTTTCATCTTTTAAACAGTGTTCAAATGTAAGTTGACGGCAATGGGATCCGTGGTCATGAAAAATTCACGAAGTGTTCGTGTAACGACTCCACTCTTATTTTTAAAACCTAAGCAGCATTGAAAGAAGTGCAAGTGAGGAGAGTTAAAAGATAAACAACCTTATTCTTAGGGTAATGTTGGAGAGTTTGGTAGTTAAGAAGTAATTTGAAAGTTAATAAGTTTGAATTCTCCTTAAAAGTGAATTCTTCGTGTGTTTTATGGTCTTGCCAATTCTATGTCATGGGAAATATTTTATTATTCTTACACACAATTTGCTAGAATGTCGCAAGAAATTATGGCGAGATCTTTTTACTTTGTGTTGAGTTAGTTTAAATCAATAATTAATCATCTTCATTTAAACGAAATTTATTAAGCTGTTAGAATGAGTTCATTTGGTATACTGTTTGTTCTTTTTTTTAACAAAATTATATATTTAAAGCATTTAATTGATTTAAATTTACCCAGTTGTATAATATGCAATCCAAATTTTGATAAGTTTCCGAAAGTGTAGCATCTTAGGCAAATTGCTGCAGTTATAGATGCTTTTTCAACAAAATTCTACGTTTTCAAGCAGTTAATTGATTTAAATATATCAGTTTTATAATATGTAATCCAAATTTTAATGAGTTTTCGAAAATGTAGCATCTTAGGCAAAATGCTGCAGTTATGGATGTTTCCATATTTTATGATGTATTTGATGCTTTTTCAACAAAATTCTACATTTTCAAGCAGTTAATGATTTAAATCTATCAGTTTTATAATATGCAATCCAAATTTTGATGAGTTTTCGAAAATGTAGCGTCTTAGGCAAAATGCTGCAGTTATAGATGTTTCCATATTTTATGATGTATTTGATGCTTTATCAACAAAATTCTACATTTTCAAGCAGTTAATTGATTTAAATCTATCAGTTTCATAATATGCAATCCATATTTTAATAAGTTTTCGAAAATGTAGCATCTTCGGCAAAATGCTGCAGTTATAGATGTCTCTATATTTTATGATGTATTTGATGCTTTTTCAACAAAATTCTATGTTTTCAAGCAGTTAATTGATTTAAATCTATCAGTTTTATAATATACAATCGAAATTTTGATGAGTTTTCGAAAATGTAGCATCTTAGGCAAATTGCTGCAGTTATAGATGTTTCTATATTTTATGATGTATTTGATGCTTTTTCAACAAAATTCTACGTTTTCAAGCAGTTAATTGATTTAAATCTATCAGTTTTATAATATGCAATCCATATTTTGATGAGTTTGGGAAAATGTGACATCTTAAGAGGCAAAATGCTACAGGAATAGATATTTCTAAATTTTAAGATGATTTTTAATGTTCTGCTTTCAAATCTGCTGCAATGATTTACAAGAAAAAAATAAATTTTGTTGGAGCTTCATAAGATAATTTTTTCATTTATTTATTAATTTTATTTTTGGTTATTTATTTATTGCAAAATTATTTATTCCTTTGAGGAATCAATTTGGCTATTTTGTACCAACAAAGTTCGAATATTTTCTAAAAAATATAGTCATATGACTTTATTTATCTATTTTCAACTTGTCAGCTGTTTGAAATTTTAAGATTAAAACTGATTTTCTTTATGGATGAGTTTTCTGTTTTGTTTAATTGGAGTAATTCTGAACTTCCGTTATACCGACCGACTTCCGGTAGAATGCTTCATCAAAGGGAACCTTCAAAATTTCAACGCTCTATTTGAAGATGCTAATTAATGTTTAATAAAGAGTTTTTTTAATGTTATGGTTTCAGAATATTTTGAAAATAGTAAACATCATGCTCCTATAGATGTAGTTCTGAATGTTTACTTAAAATATGAGCCTCATTTTGTGGAAAGGCTGCCATAATTTTTCGCTACCCTCTTTCTGGCGACTTCTAAGGCTTGTTTGGAGGTTAAATTTTCAACTAAACCATTTAGATAATCACTGGCGATTAAATTTTGATGTCGTATGCAAATGGCTTTGGCGATTATTTAAATTGGAGGGTTACCGGAAAACGGAAGTGGATCTGGTACGGAAGCTCTGTGAATAAACAACGCAGAAAGCACGTCCATAAACAACAAATGTTTGTATTGTTTATCAATGGATTCGGAAAACTTCCGCGCTTTTGCGCATGCGCCGGGCGGAGTTATTTTCATCAAAATAGGGGGGAAGTGAAGAATGGAAGGGTGATGTTTACATTTTACTGAGCGTGATCTAACAAAGAATTCCGGAAATGCGCTCATATGACTCATTGCCTGACACCTCTTTCCGGTGTAAAATCGTCCAAAAGTGGTAGTCTCGGAATCCGTTTCTGAACAGTATAATTCTGACCGTCATAAATTTAAAGTTACATTTTTTTCCTTTTAAATTCTAAATCACTAGAATTCTTAAAATAGTATATATAATCTTAGTTTAGATATTTTTGACGATTTAACATTAAAAACTTTTTAGAACTGCAGGATTTAAATATAAATGCCTTCAGGTTCTTGGTATTTTTATATTTTGAATATTTATTCTCAGATTATTTATAGAAAGTCTCAACTAGAATTTCTTGTTTTGAAATTCTGTAAATGAAGATTTTAAAAATGCATTACTATTTATTCACAATAATTTTATGAACAGTTAGAATTTTTTGTTTTAGCAGAATTAGCAGCAGAATTTAATTTTGTTGAATCTTATCTAATTAAGTTGTGAAGAAAATCAGTGATCATATAGTCTCCAGAATCAATTTCGGTAAATTAAATTATGTATAGTTTTAGAAAGTTTAATATTCATCTTGTTGTTTTTCACCGAAATAGTTGCATTTTTTTTGCTCTAAGCTTTCCAATGTTTCTGAAGTTTTTTTCGATTTAATTCCTGGAATTCTAACGAAAATCTTAGACCTTTTTTACAGTTGAAAAATGTTTTTTTGTTTGAAAATTCTCTGAAATTTGTTTTCGTAGCAATTTAGATAGTTAGAATTTTTAAATACCCTTTTAAGTATACAAGCAAATCCTTTTATTTTTTGGTTATTTCTTTCTATATAAAAGCCCACATGCTTCGTGTTTTTAATTCTAAGAAATTCCAGAGATTTAAGATTACAGGAATACTGTAGATTTTACTGCCTTTAGAAACAAAATGTTAATGTATGAAAATTCTATGGTCTTGATATTTTTACTTTTTGAGGAATTTTTATTGCGATCGCTTTGGTGATGTGTTGGATTTCTAGAATATTTAACTCTTAGAAATTTTCTTTGAAGAATAAATAATACAGGAGATGAATATTTTTAGAATATTTTGAATGATTTATTCATTCAAAAAATTTGTGAATCCTTCATAAAATTCCTAAATTCGACATAAAGCAGGTTTAAAAAAATATAAATCATTAAGTAAAATTAAATCATTTACTTTTGACTATTATCACGTTTTCAGAACTTTCAGATATTTTTAGGGCTTCAAAAAATGAAATGCTTTTATGTTCTGTGCTATTTATAATATTATATATATTATTTTTTTAACATTATGACACAAAATGTGTTGAAAATACGACAAAAATAAAAGCTAAAATATTTTGCTCAAGAACTGTATGAACAATCAAAACTGTTCGAATATTTGATTTATCAGAATATTTTCCTTATTAGAAACGGTTCTTTTGTAAAATAAATTATGTTCGTCTTAAAGAAATTCAGAAACTTTCGTGATTTTCATACAGATAATCCATATTTATATGTTTTTAGATTCCATTGCTTAACATCTTTCATGTTTGCAAGGATGGAATTTTTGTAACCAATTTCTAATTAACTCCCCCTAATGCACTAGAGTTCTGAAATTTTATACAGTTGTGAATTTCTGGTGACAATATGATAATATTTTAGAACTGAATTATCATCTAATAAGTCAATTCGAATTAAATTATGATTCCATGTATGTGGCGCCATCTGATAATGAATTTGAGAAAATACTTGAGAAGTTCTTTACTATTTATAATAATGAATACGAAATATATCAAGGACAAAAATCTAGGAAATAAAAAAGTTTTAAAAAATTGCTTTTTATCTATTGTGCTAAACGTTTTTTTAATCGAAAATGCGGACATTAAAACAAAATCCTAAAATCGTGAGACACTTGAAACAAAAGTAATAATATAATTTAATAATATAACAAATGTAACAATATAATAAAAATAAGAAAAATAACCCACTATAAATATCATATGAAAAAAATTCCTAAACATTCATTAAAATAAAAATAGATTATGAATGTGTTTCCAATTCCAATTTTCTTAGAATGTTTCAATTGGTGCCTCTTTCTTATACAATTTTGTTTTGTTGTCAGCATTTTTGTTTGAAAAATTTCTTTTGTACACTAATGAAAACTTCCTTTTGAAATTCTTTTTTATACGCTTTTATTCAACTTGACTGTCGTGTCCTCAAATCTTGAGATCGATTTTTTACCCACTTCCAATCCAGCTACATCTTTGAAATTGAGCACAGTGGTGGGTTTCCGGTGACAATACAATATTATGCAAAAAAAAAAAAAAAATTATTTGCAATCTATGCCTATTTTAAACCTAACATAATGATATTAAAATTTTAGCCCTATATTTGGGCGATAAAGTTTGGAAGGTGGTAATCTCACGTTATGTAGGGTTGTAACAACACCACGAAGCTAACAGAGAATACGCTATATTACACCGATGAATGACGTAACAGCTCGTGTTTCTATGCTTCTTGGGTTTACTTTCTATTAGAATTCGCCAACAACCAGATTTTTTTTTTACTTCGTGTGTCCAAACGTTTCGCACTCAAAGCAAAAGGCGAAAGTTGTGTAGATCGATTCTCTTTTTTTTCCTATTACATTGTTGATCATAATTGTAAGTTATCACTTAATATATTACGGATTTATATTTCGGAAAGTTAATGTCAATAAATCATTTTAAAAATATAATTGTAAATATGTATATAATAATTTTAATATGTGTGTTATATTGGATAATTCAATAATTGAATTTGATTTACTATGCCTAACATGTCGTGTGTATTCGTGTCAGCCGTCACTAAAAAGTAGAAAATAAAATAAATAAAAACAATTAAGGTATAAGCTTTTATTCATGCAAAAAAAATGAATGCAAAAGCTGAAAATAATTTTTCTGATTACAATAAAATTCATGGTTCGAATAAAAGCGTGGGAGCTTTATATAGCGCTTTATATTTTATGTATATTTTCTTAAACAAATGAAATATTCCTAGAAGGTAGAGGCGTCCACGTTTTTATTCGAACCATGCATTTTATTGTAATCAGAAAAATTATTTTCAACTTTTGCGTTCATTTTTTTGCATGAATAAAAGCTTATACCTTAAAATTTATTTTATTTTTTTTATCGTTCAACTCATTTTCATTTTCACACCTAAAAGCCATTATTTTATTTGTATTTACAATGAAACTTCAATTAACCATCACTGGTTTAACCGCCAGTTTCTGTTATCCGTCATTGTCTAAAAAAATCTAATCCATCATTTCTGTTCATTACTATCTTATATTGAAATTTATATTGCTATTTTTTGTAAACTTAAATACAATATGTATGTATTATTCCCTTTGAAAGGATTTTATTTTCATTTTTTTCCCAAGCCGGCAATGGAATCACGTTACAGTCAAATGCATTCTATCTGTTACCCGCCTACTCCATTATCCGTCACAGCCGAATCTCTAACTCAGAACTACTTTTGTTGGTTTTTAAAATGAATGGCAAATTTACCTTAAAAATTTAGTAGAATTTAAGATATTCTACTTCTACAAAGCCTAAATTATACATTTCCTCTCAGCGAAAGTTCTATTTCTAGAACTCTCCATTTCACTACATGCTGTTATCATATCTGATCTATTATGAAACCTTTAAACAACTTGTTATTTGTATCGCAATATGATTCTAATTTCGAATCATCATATCTCGCTTCTCTAATCATTACGCTAATTTCGGATGGAAATAGAAAATATTTTGATGAGGATCATAATATGTTAATTTCAGCTACATTTCTGCGAAAGGCAATTAAGTTAGCTCGATTAATATGTATAATGATGCTGACGTATCGTTGGAACGTTCTAATTTAATTCTATGATTCTGTGGAACTTTCAATATGACTGCCGAATTATGTATGGAAATTCAACGAAAATTTTGCAGTAAATACAGAGCACGGGCATTTAAACTCTCATGTCATACATATTCATGCATATATTCTTATTTTGTGCGGACTTTATAGTATTAATGTTGGATAAAGCCGTTGGAATTTTGAGGGCAACTAATAATTAGTGGAAAATATTTAATGTAGCGAAGTGGGTTGATTCTCCGCGGATGGATTGTTATACAAGTACGTTAATTATAAAGCTTATACAATGCGATTCAGAATTCATTGTACAAAATGACAGGGGAAGCAGAAAGCACAAAACAATCTATCACCGTATTGGAAGATATAAACTAAAACGAAGATGCAGGAACGACAAGCCAATAACGGGGGAAAACTCTTTAGTTGATTGTGTTTTACGTTCATACAGTACGTGCACATTTTGAGGGCAACTAATAATTAGTGGAAAATATTTAATGTAGCCAAGTGGGTACTTAAATATTTTCCACTAATTATTAGAAGGAACTTTCAACAGTACCGCCCTTATTGTTGAAAGTTCCGCATTCACACAAGTTCCGCTGCAAATTCGCAAACACTTGGTGATGTTGTACACATCTAAATGGTACCGTTCGTCATATAAACATGCGCCGGGCCTTCCGCATGCTGTTAACTATTCTATACACAGAGTATATGTCCACCTCCTCAGCATTTGAAAACTGGAGATTGGCATGGAGCCGACCGCTCCATGTAATTCCATGTGACCTAGTTGTAAGACTTTGGGGCTAAGGGTTCCAGGTTCGAAACCCAATTTCACTGAAGAACTGCCGTGTATGGGGCCTGTTGCACATTAAATCATACTAGTGGCGGAAGTTTGGAGAGGGGATGCTGACCGTTGTTCAAAACGTTCGAGGTCCGTCCCAAAATAACCCTCGTCTTGCTTCAAAACGGGACGTTAATATAAGACTAAACTGAACGAAACCACGACATTTCATTCTTAGCGCATTTATTTAGGCAAGTCATTCCACTCTACACAAATTCATCCATTACCATTCATTTCGATCTCCAACCCCCGCCTTCTCCGATTTCTTTGGTGAATCACACAACCCAAGTCTTCCTCTCCCTCCCCACGCCTTCCTACCGCATTTACTGCCGGCATTGGGAGAGGTTGGATATCCAACCTTCATCTCCACACCATGTCGATTCTGACTAGATTTCACACTGACGATCGGCTTTGGCGTGTAGCGGTCTTGAGCGACCAGCCTTACGTATTCTCTTTACAGAATCGGAACATTGAATAGTACTCAAGATCCAACTACAGCGCTGGTGGACAGCGCTCTATAGCCCATCCCGGTGGCGTTTTCGGTTATATTTTCCTGATATTTGTTTTTTTAGTGTTTCTGACCTCCCCTAACAGCATCTATGTTAAATTGTGAATAAATCTGTATAATTTTACATTAAGTGTCGAGTATTTTTATCTTATTTCTTGTGTCTTTATTTGTCGAAGAAGTAATGAAAGAATTCGTAGAAGAAATGATGAAAAATTAATTCATCAGTTTTGCAGAAGAAAATTTGTAAAGATTGCAAAAGAGCATTTATTAAAATACCAATATTTATGCTAAAATGTATTCGCAATTTTGAGGATTTCCTTCCGAATGGCATAGAACTTTGGAAAAAATATTCCAAAGTAATTTTGAGACTGGAACATAAATTTTTTGAATTTCCTGAAAAGGGGATAAGAAACAATTTCACATCCTTTTTGCCAGCTTACTCATTTCAAGAAAATGTAATACCACCGAAACAGCAGCGAGATCCAGAAGATAAAAAATTCTCCACTTGAGTGGCATTCAGCTCCCTAAGCTTATTTTTCAGATACAACAAATACAGAGAGTTTTGTGTGTGCCTTTACCTGGAGTTCGAAGATGACAAGCAAAGATTCTCCGGGGTGACATTCATAATTAAGTAAAAAAAAGATGAAAATGATGTCTTCTTTCGTAAGCGACTTTAAAAAAAGAATTTTTAAAAATGGCAGGCTTCATTTAGTTCGATTAAATGTCATTTTTTTTTTATGGATGACATAATAAAAGTGGGTGAGGAAAATGTTTTGAAATAAAGTAATTATATATTTAAAAAAATAAGCTAAATCTGTTATGCGTATCTAAGATTAATCTGTTATGTGTGTCTAAATTTGAACTGTTATCTGTATCTAAGCTTAATCTGTTACGTGCTCTCATTCGTGCATACTTCAGAGAATTGAATATCTAAGAAGACAAAAAAGTATGAATATCTAAAAAGACAAAAAAGTATGAATATCTAAAAAGACAAAAATTAACAGAAGCAATTTAATTGGTGTGCGCAAGTGCAGCATCCTCCAGGAAAATATTGCGAAGAACAAAATAAATAAAAATATTATCGTTATCGTATCGTATCGTTATAAAATATGTCGTTGTCTGCTATTATTTATTATTCCCTTATTATTATTATTATTATTATTATTATTATTATTATTATTATTATTATTATTATTATTATTATTATTATTATTAATTCCCTTTATTAATTTTTTTATTTATTTTATTTTAATTTTTTTATTTTATACTTCAGAGAAACTACTGTGATCTTCTACTCACCAAACTGTGTATCGCTAGATATGTTTTATGAACTTTTGCTTTCTCTTATTTGTGTAATCGAATGTCACCTTTGATAGTACGAACTCCTTGGATTCGAACTTTCTGATTATTTCTTATTTTCTTTTGATAGAATTCATCAAAACAGTATGATAATGTATTTTTTTAAA
>BGPR01007307.1:0-11491 GCA_013235015.1 Araneus ventricosus | reverse complement strand
GATAAAGTTTTCAATGGCGGAGCTAAACTGCGGAATAAAGCCGCCTAACGATGCTCCAACAGTCATGGATTCCAACTGGAATTGATTGTTGTGCGAAATGCATAAAGCGGGAATAGGGAGGGGTGTCTTTATTTATTTGCGCGTAAAGGAGCTCAGCTGATAATGCCATCTCTTCGCTTGAAAAGGGGCTTATGACTTGATTAGAACGTTTGTGAGAGTCATTCACCGATTAAGACAGCCGTGAAATCAATGGAATCGAGTTCTTTATTAAAATGAGGAGTCGAGGAAGTTTTCGAAATGCGAAAAAATTGTTATCTGGAAGAGCTTAATTTTTAATTTTCCGACGCAATTGGCATGGAGTAGTCATTTTTTCAGAAATATTAGATGTATGAAAAGATTTTAGAAAAACTGCGTGTAGAATGAAGGAAAAACTAAATATAAGTATTCATTTGATAGCATATGAATAAGAAAGAAATTTATCTGCAATAATACAAGGCGTTCGAAAAGTATCTTTAAACATTCAAAATATCGTTGAGAAAGAACCGCAAAAGGTGCACATTTCCGTTTTATTCATTCAACAGATAAGTTACCGATTTTTCAAATTATTTATAATTAAACTCTGCTGATCCAACATGAAGAAAAATCTAAATATAAGTATTCATTTGATAGCATATGGATAAGAAAGAAATTTATCTGCAATAATACAGGGCGTCCGAAAAGTATCTTAAAACATTTAAAATATAATTAAAAAAGAACTACAAAAGATGTACACTTCCGTTCTATTCATTCAATAGATAAATTACCGATTTTTCAAATGAATTTATAATTAAACTCTGTTGGTCCAACACCTCTATTCACATTAACTGCCTAAATTAAATATTTACAGCAACTTATATTTTGGATTATTTACAATTTAAATTTTCCATAATCAAATTATTATTATCCAATTCTAGTATTTTCTTCGAACTATTTTTTTCAAAATAATGCGTTTTTATTTATTTTTCCCGTGGCCTTGATATTATACGTATTTGAGAAACTATAATCAAAGTGAACCGAGTAACAAAGATTAACCACAATGCATAATCCGAGTAAAATATCTGCCACGTTATAACTATATAATAACAATTAAGATAACACTATAGCTAAAATTAGAGCCACATCTGGTTGATCGCTTTCAGGAAAATTTCTACAAATCCTTTAACATCTTCCGCGAAGCTCCACTCGTGTATCGATTTATGTCATTTGTAAACTTATAAGCTAAAATTAAGTCATTCATAGATTTTATGATTTTATACAACCAGCTGGAGTGGTCTCCCCACAGTTTCTAGTATCAGCCCTAAAACGGGTGGGCAAAAAGGTACACCACGCGCCAATAACATGCTCCTTTCCCTAACACAGGTGTAAAAGAAGCGAATCGGTCGCGCCTTTTTTTGCGTCGTAGAATGACGAAGAAACCGAATATGGAATTTGAACGCCTTTTCTTCAACCGACTGAAACGAAAATCGGGCACGGATATACAATTAATGTTAGCAGAACCCATACCAATTTTCATTCATCTAAGTCATAGCATTTTGGAGTAGCTATATTGGAGTAGCATTTTCGAGTTATTATATTCACAAGTATCCGATTATATAGACAGACAGACAGTCAACTCTTTGACGGATTTGGTCTAAAATTTGATACGGACCTACATTCGTGATGATAAAACTGTGTACCTAATTTTATCAAGTGTTTGAGCTATCGTGTTCACATGAACACGGAACAGACAGACAGACAGACTTTCCGCGGACAGATTTTGTCCAAAATTTGATATAAACCTGCAAATTATGTGTAAAGATCACATACAAAATTCGCCTCTGTAGCTCTAACCGATTTTGAGTTATCGTGTTCGCATAACAGACAGACATGCTTCCAAAATTGTGTTTTTCGGACTCAGGGAGGTCTAAAACGTGGAGATTCATAAAAATTTTGGAGTTCGAATTTTTTGACGATTGCAGTACTTTCTCTTTGTATATTTTGTATACGAGAAAGTAAAAATGACCGGCAATTCATTAACATCTCAACCTTTCTCTGGATATGCAAGTGTCTCAATACGGCAGGGCATCTCAAAATATAGAGGGGTAGAGCATCTAATTAGATAGTTAAAAAAACTGCATTGTTAAGGGGTTAAATAATTTTTTTTATTTCAGAAAAATTTGTGCAAATCGATATTAATAAATATGAGGAATTTAGGAAAGTTAATTAAAACTTAGATTTTGAACTATATATTTTTATATAAAAGTTTATTAAGTGAATATAATTGTTTCATAAAAATTACCGTACTAATAGCTTCTTCAAGCTAAAAATGTCGAAATTAAATTATTTTAGTGATTAATTATGGATTTAAATTTATTTTAAAATAAAAGGTTGATACGAATATGGCATACTGCGCAGTGTAAGGTTAATATAGCACTTCAAATTAGCATTTATAAAGAATCCTACCGATAAGCCCTAACTCGGTTTATTTATCTTTCTCTCGAAAGTAAGTCTAAAGAGGCAAATCTGTCAAAATATTGTCTCGTTCGTGTGGCGGGGAAGTTTGGAGAGGAAGATCTCGGCTGAGGTGTCGACCTCTTTTTCTGACCATAGTTAAAAGTAACAAGGTACATTTCAAATTAACCCTCTTGTTGCTTCAAAGCGGGGCGTGAATATTGCTAATATGCCCAGATGTCTCGGTAACTCTCTGACGTCACCAACAATAAAACTCGCGTCATAGCACTGCGAGACGTGAAACAACATTATTTCCTTGTTAGAGAATCTAAATTTCAGTAATTTCAAATTTAAGAGAGTAATTGTCGTTCTAATGTCAACTTAATAGCTCTAAAGTAGTAAAATAAAATTTTCTATTCATTGATATAAAATTTATCTCGCTATGATCAATAGTTTCCGCGAAATTTTAAATTATATTAATCGTATATTTCCAATTAATTTCCGTTTTTTAATAGAAAGTAGTAAATTACGTCTCTGGTATATCATGCGCGTGATGTAATTTGGTCACCACGATGCATCTCATTATTTATTGCAATCGTGATGATATAATTTGATAATATTTTTTGGCAACGTTTTGACAAGCAGAGAAGTGCTTTGTTTTGAATAGAATTTCGAAAAATAATTCCTTTGAAATTTTAACTTTTGACTTACGTTTGACAAGCTGAGAATTTCATGTTATTGAATTATAATAAAATTGTTAAACAACGAAAAATACTTCACACTGAATTTTGTTTACGGAGGTTACTGAAAAGGGTTTTTGAATAAAGAAATATGTAAATAAAAAATATTTCCTGTCATAAAACACATGTTAATTTTATTTGTTTTCAATCAATGTTAAACATTTCTCTCGCATATATATCTATTGAAACAGGTCAAACTTGACGGGAAATCTCTCGAATGAAGAGGCAATTTGCACCCGTCATACCATGACGGGTGATTTTCTAATATTTAATCAATAACGAAAATATTATAATGAAAGTACTCCAGTAATGCTCGATTTCTCTTTCTTTTATTAACATAATTGCATTAGTATTTGTTGAAAGCATTACTTCTACATTTTAACAACTATTAATAAACCAAAATGTCAAAAAGATCAATAAAAAACTTTGGATGGAATATATAACAAAGTTATATTTTTGTTTTGTTTTATTCATTTAGCCAAGTTCCCATCATCCGTAATAATAAATTTCGAAGAAATACTTCTTCGAGATTGCGACTTCAAGTTACAGAAATACATTTTCCTCTTCTTATTTGCTAAGAAATATTTCAAATAAATTAAGAAAACTTGTTTTATTTATTAAAAAAAATCTAAAATTACGCTGCAATAATATTTTCTCGTTCGTTTATGGCAGACAGAAAAATGATGTTAACTACGTTGGCGGATGACTCAAAGTTCACTGAAATATTTATTAAATTATCTTCATTTTTCGAAAACTTTTAAAGTTTCTGAAATTTAATCTGTTACTTGGAGATAACAAGAATTTCATGTTGTTGTAACTATGTCGCACTTGAGAAACTTTTCTCGAGTTAAAAAACTCTCTTTAAATAATTTATGGTCGGTTTAGGAATATATATATATATATATAGAAATGAACATTACTCTGCAGCAAAGTGTGTTTTGTTATAATCGAAATCTGCTCATTAAAATAATATTTTCAAGATAAGAAGAAACCAAAAAATTCTTATGAAGTACTGTAAAGCAACTTTTTTACGTTTTTCAAGGGAATGACATAGAACGACGCATAATCGAAATTTTAATAAGCAACTGTAACTGTTACAATTCACTGCCTTCTCCTTTTTATGGTAGGTGGCGCTACTAGAGCCGTCGGAGTTTTTCCCATGATGCCTCTCTCTTTTTTTCCCTCTATGTACTTGTCTTGTGTTGTTGTTCTCTGTCTTGCGTCTTGTACTTTTTAATGCACTGTGTCGTGGAATTTAGCCATCTAATAAAAATGGTTCCCGAAATTGAATTAATTTTTCAACAGCGGCATTCCATATAAACATGAGTCTCGTCCCTCTACACAACTTTAATTGTTAAAAATGCAATGCGACTAAACGAATTCATTTAAGAGTAACAATTTTAAAGTTTTTTAAGATAGTTTATTACTACATGGTACTGAAAATGATAAGTAAATAGTAACATTAATCATCTATCATAAAAGTGAGAAATATCATAACTTTATTTCATATCTTGAATACTAATTGCACATTTCTTATTTTATACGATTTATGTGCATGCAGGATTTATTTATTATTAAAATGCGAGAAAACATTGTACGGAAACTTAATTAATATTATAGGAAAGATAATTGTTTACACTTTCAGATGGTGTAAAAATGATTTTTGTGCTGTAATATTTTCAGAAGATATTAAGGAAAAACGCCAAAATTTCGCTTACTTTTTAATTAATAAAAACCCTAATTAAAATTTCCAAAGAGGGCTCCTAGGTGCACATTCCCACTCTCCAAAGTATGATTGTGCCAAATTTCTTAGCTCTAGGTCCAGCGGTGTGCCCTGTAGAGCGCTAACACAAAGACACACACACATTCTCCTTATTATTAGTAGAGATTACTTTATTTGGAAGTGGCAGAGAATGTTAACAACCCAGATTTCTAGGAAAAGTTTCCCCTTTTGTAGGAATGGAGAAATTTTGACTAAGGCAGAAAATTTGCAAATTTTAGAAAGTGGGAGAACGACGTATAACCAAAGATTTGCGTCGCATAAACAAAATACTTTATTATTACAATGGATAGGAATGAATCGGGACTGTGATGAAACGACGTATAAATGTAAAAGACGTATAAATGAGAAACGTATAAACGGAGCTTTACTTTAGTTGCGTTTTTGTGAATTAAATTGTACTTCTATTTTATTTCTTAAAATTCTATACATGAAACGATCCAGTTAACTAATTTGCTGTTCTGCTATTGGATAATTAACGTGAAGATATAATAAAGAAAATGCATATTAAGAATATGAAGAAGCATTTAATTTACATAAAAGATTATCGCTAGACAATTATTATAATTTTTTTTGTCATTGATCTTGTTTCTTCATATTAATTTAGACACAATTCACGTGTTATTTTAGAAATAAAAATTAAGCGTGTTGCTTTTAATAAAAGTAATTGACATTTTATCTTGTATTCATCCATCATATTCCAGTTAAATTCCTGTCATTTATTGCTTGATGTTAGCAATAAAAATAAATTGACAATAAATCATAATGGAATCAAGGAGATTATTGGTTTCACCTCCATTATTTATAACCTACTAAAATTCATTTTTAGTTATTTTGTTTCTGAACCATTCCTTGAGTATATTTTGACTTAAGATTCGATAACGAATTTTATTTTCACAAATTTTAATATTTTTAGTTTTGTCTCTTTTACATTAATAAATTATACCGAATGAAATCTTTTACATGGATGTTTGTGGTGAGCAAATTTTTCTTAGTTATTTAGTTTTTTTTTACTTAGTTATTTATTAATAATTTTTTAAATAAAAAAAGCTAATCGCTTTTAGAGTAAAAAACAAATTAATTTAATTCGTGATTTTATATTGTGTCGTTTTAAGAATTGATTAATTTGACTTGTTTTTGTTTACAAAATGATTAGAAAACAAGATAATTTAACCCTATGAATGGTTAACTATTTTGATCTACTAGCTTAAAAGCGTTAAAAATTTGCTTTTAAAGTGAATAATTAATTCTTTATTGCGTTTAATCAAGTCTCTGAAATCTTAAGAATATTTTTAACATGGTAGTTTAAGAATTTATACATATAAACAAGAATTATTTACTTTTGAACTCAATATGAGAAACGGAGAAATACTCGCAAAGCGCTAAGAGGATTAAAATAATATGGAGAAAAACACTTCATAATAAAATTGTTTTAGTATTTGTCTGACTGCTTGTTGAGTTTGAAGATCAGTTTAATGCATTAACTAACGGAAATTTATGGTACGAAATAAATTTTATAAAATATATTTTCGCATTTAGTTTAATCCAAACCTTTTGCCATTTATTCTTCCTGTATTATTTACTCTTATATACATAGATTTAGAAAAAAATTGAAGAAAAATAAAATATTTTGCAGCACAGAGTTGAAGTTAGTTTAAATAATTAGTTTTATTTGTTTATATATCTGCAAGTGAAACAACTTCTCAATTTTTGTTGCTATACATAGCAATTATTTAGATTATTTGTTGTACATTAGAGCCCCAGTTAACGAAACTAAAGGGAGATCTCTTTTGGATAACGATTTTCTAGGTTAAGTCATGAACGTATATAATAAGTATTTTGTATCCATTTACTGTCTGTAATTTTGAAATGTTTTGAGTGTAAAACGAATTCAAAACTCTGTTTTGTAGACTACACTTAAGTTTTTTATTAAAGTTAAAATTACATTCATCCACCTCGCACGCTTCCATTTGTTAGCATCCGGAAATTCTTTTTTCCATTTCTGCGATTATACCTTTGATGTAGTACAGTTTGGGTTTTTTGGATTTGTAATTTTAAAGGCATTTCGGATAACTGGGTTACGGTTAACCGGAATTTTACTGTATATCGAATACTACAGAATTCACTTCTATGGATGATATGTTTGATAAATTAGGTTTTTTGAAAGGAATCTCAAACAGGCTTCCTACAACCATATAATGAATAAAGTTCATTGACGCTCACGTGGCACAAATGCGCAGCTACAAATCAATTTGGGAATACACCGCGCATCTTACGGGAAGGAAAAGAACGCGACGTCACAGAACATCGTGTGAAAATTTTGATTTAGATGTCAGATGACATGCAAGTTCCGTTTGTCATGTGACTGTTGCATCACATGAATTGACACGAATTAAAATGAAAAAACAAGTAAGAAAAAGAAATTTAAGACGAAATAGAAATGTATGAATTATTTTCTAAACAGATTATAAATTTTGTAAGATTATTATTACAATTACAGTTCCCAGTCAATAAAACCAAAATGCCTGGTCTGATGTTTGCTTCGGACTTTGTTGAGGCTTTTTAATATGTATAGAAAGCCTGGAACATGATTCGATAAAGACCAGAAAATTAATGTACTGTTTTTTTTTATAGTCCGTGAGCTTTTAGCATATTAGATCTTTATACAATTTTATCTTAAAAGATGGAAATATTTAAGTGAGGGTGTAGTTTAGATTATCAATTTAATGTTTTTGCTGTTTTTCATAAATGTAAAATTCTAGTAATGAACTAAAATTATGGTGATGAAAATAAATTTCTAATTGCAATTTACGCGGCTTGTTTAATTTTAAATCAAATTCAAATTTTATGATAAATTGCTTAAATTTTATTAATAATAAAGCTAGCAAAGCGTAATAAGTTTTTAACAGTGTTTTCAAGGCGTGAGGTATTTCATTTATTTGTAGGCGTATCATTAATTTATACACCAGAAGGAAAAGTAGATATTTTTTTGTGTTTGCAGAAACAAAATTTATCATGTATTTGATTCATATGGGTTTAAATTAAACATTTAGAAAATTAAAGGTTTATCGATATAGTTTTGAGATTGGAAAAAGAACTATTATTTAATGCTACATATTACGAAATATTTTTTTGATATCATTTTGCCAACTAGAGTTTTTCTAGCATCTCATGCATTAGAATTTGGTAAGACCAAGTTATTATGTTATTTATAACACTGGCGCAATTCCCAACTTCAGTTCTCTTGTATTTGTTTAAATTTGTATAAGAATTGAGAACTAACATTAAAATCAAGTTTTTTAGAAAGTTTATGAACAAGTTCTTAACTTTCTTTGCGAAATTTACGCAAGTAATTCTTTACTTTATAGTGTGCGAAGTATACAAAAAGAAAGTAATGAAACCGTCGAAAAGTTACATCTCTATATTTTGATTAATCTTCACGTCTTAAACCTCCCTAAGTTTAAAAAATATAATTGGAAATGTGTTTGTCTGTCAGTAAATACTTTATGGTAAACATGGAGAAAGGAACAAGTATGGATTCTCTCGGACGAGTGTTTCCAACATCTCGATAATTGGAGAGATTTTGGTATTGGAGAGATGAATATCTTTAACAAACTCAGGACCTATGCAGTTCTTGTCTTCTATATTAGATACCATCATGTAATTTAAAATGGCAATGTACTGGTCTGCTAAAGAAGGTACTACCATGCCTCAGGCTATAGACCCTTAGGCCTGTGAGTTGTACTCAGGAA
The DNA here is from genome assembly GCA_013235015.1 of Araneus ventricosus. Taxonomy (NCBI): domain Eukaryota; kingdom Metazoa; phylum Arthropoda; class Arachnida; order Araneae; family Araneidae; genus Araneus; species Araneus ventricosus. The sequence continues at coordinate 2,750 of BGPR01007307.1, read as the reverse complement.
GAAGGCCAATGTTAACATTTCTTGGGGGCATCCACCAGCTGATTGGCAGGTATCATAGTAGAGGTAGGTGCAGAAGTACATTTTAAAGGGTGATGGAAAAAGCAACTTTGGCTCGCTTATGTCCAGTGCTTAAGAGCCTCAGATTCTCTCCTTGATAAGAAGTTCAATATCTGCAAAGTACAGCTTGTAGATTGGCTACCCAACATCTACTTGACTGTACTGCCTTAGCAGTGGCCATGATGACCTATGCAGCGACCAGTTTCGTGGTAGGTAATGAAGACGGGTGGAAATCTCTAAGATCTGATCTAGGTGATCAGAAGGATTAGAAAAGAAGAGACAACAAACAAGGCAAGCAAATTCGACAGAGTCTCTTAAGAACAGCCGCTTTGGGATTGAGGGGCATGAGCTTACCACCTTACTCGGCTGTGATTTTGTGGCTAAAGTAGCTCTATGTGACTATTAACTCTATGAATTAAAGAGTGGCTAATTAGGTCTAGGGTGACCATGACTCTCTCTCTCATCTACATGTGTGTTGGTATGCAGGAGGAGTAGAGGTACAGCATCACAGATTTCATTCTTATAGAGACAGCAGATTAAAAAAAAATTATAGGTTCTTTGGTAACGGATTGAATTATTCTAATTCACATCCATTTTGGGATAACAAGTTTATTTTAAAGAGCGTAATTACAAATTTTCTCTTGAGAATCTTTTTATTATGTAGATTAGCTATGCAGACATTTGCTAAATAGAGTATGAGAGAAAGTTTAGACAGAGACAGATTTAAAGTTTTGATAAAATGAATGTTTAGAATTCTTTTTTTTACTATGCTTAAATGGAGGAATTGTAGTTATTTTTGTGTTCTTTTGCTTCGGATGCTTTGTGTTCTTTTGCTTCCTGATGCTTTTATTTACAATTCTGCAATTAGTTTGTTCATTATTTATCTCTTTCTTTGAGAATATGTCACATTCATTTGTTACCGTTATAGTGTTCGTGAGTATTGGGTGCTAGAAAACATACAAAGACAGTTTTTTGTTTATGATAAATTTGAAGTAAAGAATAAAACTTCCAGAAGAACTTCCTATGCACTTATGGTATCTATTGGCCTTCACTGGAATGCCTAGAAATATAGAAGCAATTATAGGTAGAGTATCTTTTTAGAATTACCGCTTAAAAAGAATGAACAAATTTTGCGCTTAAATTTTAGAAAATAGCTTAACGGTACCAGTTACTTAAGTAATTGAATTTCCACCTCCTACATCTTGAAAGGTCAACCTATAATTTGCAGACAATTTTTCTATCTTAAAATGCATTCGTTAAGTGATAATTCTATTTGGAACAGTAGAGAACTGGTTTTCATTGAATGCATGTTTTGGTTTCCTTCATTAAGTTGAGCCAGAGTTTGATCCGTCAGACTAGTCGTCGTTCTAGTTGCTGTAGAAAGTGTTCAGGACATGTTTAGAAATTACAAAAATGGACAGAAATGAAGCTCGTATCAATATTTTGAGTATTGATCTTTTTGGCATTTGTTATTGAAATAAGCCTCATAAAAAGTTTGATCTTGCCTGCTCTTTTGATATTGTAGCTGTAGAAACCGTCTTTTTTGCTTTACTCAGACCGTCTATTTACTGTAGAAGATATTTCCAGGTCATGTCTAGAGTACAAAAAGTAGACGCAGTAGAAGCTTGTATCAATGTACAGTGATGATAATTTCTTTGGAATTATATTTATTTGAAATAAATCAAAGGTTTTCTGACTATCTTTAATGTATACTGCCCAGAAACTAGAAGCAGGAGGCTCTGCTTTACTCAGATGGTCTGTTGCTGTAGAAAATGTTCAGGACATGTTTAGAAATTATAAAATGGACAGAAATGAGAGATTATATCAATAATTTAGTGATGATGTTTTTTTTTGGGTATTGTATTGAAATAAAACCTCTCAAAGGTTTATCAGCCTATCTTTAATAATATTGGCCAGGCAAAACGAGGCTATACGTTACTCGATCGCTAGGTATTTCATCTGTTTGTAAAGCAGTCGCGATCAAACGCGTTGTTCGATTTTCTTTGAATTTGGAATGAACATTTCTTGAGGTAATTAAACATTACGTATGAGTAAAGATTTTTATATTTAAATTCCATTTCAAAATGTTGGTCGTTTAAATTTTTCCGCTTCACGTAACGTTTAGCTTTTTCAGCAATTTATCCCTTGAAAGAGATTCCATTTATAATGCCTCTAAGGTACAATAATTACAAATTACAGATAAATGTAATTTTGTGAACACTAATAAAAGCAGACATTCCTATTAGCACAGATATAATATTCATAAAGGTATCTTTACGATAATTGGAATATCATTAGCAACATCGAGGAGATATCATGAATATCTTGTACTAATGGAATTTAATTACAATTTTGAGAATACTGGTAAAGCAAGTTTATTATCAAATTCACATTAAGGAAGTGAAGCCAAGCTAACAGTTTAAGGGACCTGAGCCAGATCTTAGATTTTACTTTGGATACGAGGTCTACTGTTTACAGAGACTGCCAGTGTAACAGTTGAGGGTGGATTTCAGAGATTTATTTATTTATTCAAAGCGCACTACAGAGATACAATTGAGCTCCATTTACAGGTGCATGATCAAAAGTATACAAAAAAAACGCAATACCGAGTAGATTAAAACACAAGAAAAAAAATAAGTAAGAGAGGCTAATGGTTCAAAGCTCAAAACCACATCAATTATATAAACAAACTT
>BGPR01007306.1:48059-72304 GCA_013235015.1 Araneus ventricosus | reverse complement strand
TACAAAAAAAGATTATTTTTGCGATTTTTTAAAAGTATATTTTGAAGCCTTTACGCGGACGGAATGATTGAACCGCTCTTTTCTCCTTATTTATTTAGGAGAGAATGTTGGGCATGTGTCACATGACCTCACTTTTTCTCTCCGTCAAGGAATGACGCATTATTCGAGAAAGCCCGTGCAACGCCGGGTCACGTAGCTAGTTCCTTTTTTAAAAATTGTTAGTCATTTTGATCTCAAACAATGAATTTCATTATGTTTCTTCCTAGTATCAAAAATAATTATAATGCCATTTTATCAGAGGAACCGTTTAATTTTGGCATTCACCTAAACAAATAACTGAAAAAAAAATGACGGGATCTTGCCTTTTTTCAAACAGCTGATGTTAAAGACGGTAGGACTACTTTACTCACGTGTCTCTTTTCCGATTTTCAATTTCTTTTTTTGGTAACTCCTGTTGTTACCCTTTATCTCTAAAATAAAACATTAATTATGTTTTTAACATATGTAGTTACCGAGATATAGAGGATCTCCTATACAACGTTTTTAGTGGCGTTTGCTGCAAAGTTGATACGTCACACTTACACACTACGACCTTGATACATTTGTATATATCTGATTATGATCTTTGTCTCTGTTTTGAAAAACATCCGATTTTTAATAACATCTCCTAGGCCGTCCTTCTTTCTATTAATTCAATAAATCAATGATAATATGTAAAAAACTAAGTAGATCTTTTTATAAAATAAATTGAAAAATCCTCCATCTTTTTACTAAATATAGAACTCGCACTTTAAAGAAAACTATATATCGCGTTTTTCTTAATGTTAAACTTTTAACGTTCATAAACAAAATTAAACCTGAAAAACAGTCTATGTTTGTTGAAAAATAATAACTCACATTTTGTACCATATTTTTAAAAGTAATTAATTTTGAACCCTAATTTCATAATTTACTCGACTAGCGAAACGTAGTTATTAGCAAATATCGCTCTCTCTTTGACTTCAAATCATATTCTCAATTCAAAATTTCAAACTGATTCATTACACACGAACAATCTTAAAAAATAGTGACATAATTTTTTTTTGACAAAAACTGACGGAAACAATGTTTTTGAATGTAGTCAAGCAAGCGAAGCAAATTTGTCCAACGCTTCTTCCTAGAACAAAATTGGCGACATTTAAGTAAGGCAACCAGCTTATTTTTTTTAGTGGACTACGCTTTACCTGCCATTATCGATTTATACATGGTTCCCGCTTATATCCGTTACCGCATTAACTTCTAAACGGTGATAGCTTCGGCCATAAAGTTGGTGTCTAGTTATAGTAAAAACGCTATGCGCTACTCGATGACAACATTTACAACGCCATCTATCGACAAATTTTGTAATTAGCGGTCCTATCTCGTAAACGGTGAAAGATACGAGAAAAAGTCAATTAGAAAGTTGTAGAGCACTCTTGATTTAGTACGAAAAGATCCCCTGCGCACATTAATACTCAAAACAGAATGTAAGAAATGAACATTTGTTTGATTGTGATTTTCAACAGTATGGCGTCGTGACACGCGAGCGAAGCGAGAAATCCAGTCCAGAGTGCAAATGTGTATAGTGGCTAATCTAGAGCATTTTGGGCAATATAAATAAATGATCCAGAAGACAGGGAAGTGTCTCAGTTTCTTTTTTCCACTCTTCATGACATGACGATTTTCGAAATCGTAACCAAACAAATGTTCATTTTTTGCATTCCGTTTTTAGTATTAATGTGCTCAAGGCATCATTTCGTACTAAATTGAGAATGCTCTACAACTTTCTAATTGACTTTTGTCTCGTATCTTTCATCGTTTACGAGATAGGACCAATAATTCCAAAATTTGCCGATAGATGGTGTTGTAATTTGTCTCATCGAGTTGCGCATAGCCTTTTTACTATACCTAGACACCAACTTTATGGCCTAAGCTGTCACCGTTTAGAAGTTAAAGGCGGTGTAACGAATATAAATGGGAATCTTGTATAGCCAGTGTGAATCGTCGCTGAGATACGTACAATAAAGTAAATGATTTCGCGTGATGCATTCGTGATTCACACGGCCCGAACAAATACATTACCTGTGAGGCACACTTGCTTCAAGTGGCGAATAACGTGACAATATCTGACATCATGATAATAGATTTCGAATTTTCTTTCTTCACTGTTTAAACCACACCTGATTCATCTTAAGCATGATTCCTAAAATTTCCAGTGTTCTCATATATAATTCAATAAAAACTAATCAATTGAACCATTCGAAATACCCCAAGTTCTAATTTTATTTTTCGTAGAAACATTAATGTTTGTTTAACTATCTTGAGACCGGAGATTCGGTAGGGACAGAAAGATTTAATTGCTTTTCCATTATTTGTCGCGTGATTTTCTTTCATTTTTCATATTTTCAGACGCACATGCAAAAACGCAATTTAGAGGAAACCGAATGTCCCTTTGTTAGGAACAGAAAATTTATAATTTTTATTGTTAGTGTTCCTTATTGGTTTCTAAAAATGTTGGTTTTTCGTTATTGTAGAAAGTGCTCTTTTAAATTCAGTGCATAAAAATAATTAAACAGTTGTGCTGTTTTTGGAAACGATACGCAAGTATTGATTATTATAAAACCATTTCTTATGTTTACTCGACAGTATAGGGAAAGGACGATAGGAATACCATTTTTAGTTTCAGAAAATCATGATTTCATTAGTTTTGAAAAGTTGCTTTAACCTCCCAGCGGGCACGTGTTTTCAAGAGATACTTGCATTGTTCACCGTATTACATATTTATATCGTTTTTTCATAAATTTAAGTGCAATTTTTATTTATAAAATCTTTTTTACTATGAAGCTAATAATTGCAGATAACATAAATAAAAGATGTATTTATTTTTGTAAAACAGCGCGATATATTTATGTAATTAACGATGGACGATATGTCTTAAAATTTGTGCAAGTGAGCCCGCTGGAAGGTTAAAGTAATGATTCTCGAATTTTTCCTACAAATATTTCTAAATTTTATACAAACTTTTTTCAAACAAAAATGCGCAACTTTTAAAGAAACGCAGTTATATTGAATTTCACAATATTTCATTGGTTTAGTGAATATACGTAGTTCTTGTTGTATTTAACCTCGGTCTTTCAAGCTTTCTCCATCCAATACACCGCATAAAGAACGAACCACATGTGATTTAACTCTCTGAACCCGGCTAGATTCAGAATTCCAGAACCTCAAAAGTTGAAGTAAATTTTATTACAAGAAAACGGAATGGAATCCTCCCTTTCTTTACAAAATTTCCAGAAGAAGGGCACCCGAATTTGGCGATTAATTTTCAGCAAAGAAAGGAACTACTTTTCTCCCGTAAAATGCACTCAGGTTCACGAAACCGCCCGAATCCATGCCTCTGTCTAATGGGGCGGTTTGAGGCGGGGTAGGGCTCATAGAGTAACACTCCGTAGAGGTCAACCGGCATGACAAACGCCACTCTGATGGAACAGGGCCCCTCTACTTCCAAGAAAGATAGACATCAGTCTTATAGAAGTAGTAACACCACTCTGATGGAACAGGGCCCCTCTACTTCCAACAAAGATAAGACATCAGTCTCATAGAAGTAGTCTCCTTTCTTTACCTGATGTTTGGACCCTCCACTACTCAAATGAATAGTCTGCTACTTTGAGACCAGTTAACACCCTATTGGCCTCACAGGCACATTGTGTCCAAATTTGTCACACAAATGATTACATGTAATATCCCATATATTTTTTAACATGAATATTTATTTTACTCATTTCATGAGTTTATTATATGAAATATATTGTTATAAAAATGGTTGTCCCAAAAATTTGTTTAGGTCAAAGCAAAGAAAGAAATACATCAGGTTTAATCCCCTCATATCGAGCGAGGCGGTCCGGGGCGATTTAGAAATTTTCCTTTAACAGCGACAAAAACCGGAATGAGGTGTTTAGTATCTTTTGAGGTCAGGGGAGTTTCTGAGATCGCTTAGGAGATAAGCGCGGTAGGAGGTCCAATTATCCTGGCCCCCCACAGCCACAGCCCAACTTCGTGCGCCTTAAGGGATGGTTGCAGAAGGGGGTGGGTGGGTTAAATGACCACCCAGGGTGGGCGAGTCCAATTCATGTCGTTTCTTCCCAAGAAGACCCGGTTTTAAGGGGTCTAGAAGAAGAAAATCGTCTCGGGATTAAAGAGTTATGTAACGGAAAGCCCTACATTCCGAAAGAGCAGAATTACTTTTTCTCGTGTCTTCGCTTTATAATCACTTTTTTGCATCGATAGTCTTAGTTTTTTCCTTTAAACCTCCCCACAAAAGTCAGTGATTAATTTCAAAATGCTAAAATTAAGTTAGCGGGTAAAATTAAAATTAATTTGGGTATTAGGAATATTAATTAGGTTACAAATATGTCTGTATAGCTGAAATGTTTTTTTTCTAGCTTAATTTACTTTAGATAAATTGTGGTCTCTTTCGGAAGATACGATGAGATACATTTCGGAAGTACCACGTAATTTCCAACGAAGTGGGATATCAAAGACGATATCTGATCTGGCATTTACTTTCCAACAGAAGGATGTTTGATTCACGAGGCAGATTTAACGTGGTGGATTCGGGTCTCAAACCTGGAACCTTCAGCAGGACCCGACGCTAAAGTACCGGGACTAGCTCACTGCTCTTCGGAGGTCATAAGTAAGCTAATTACGCTTATTTCGATTGGGTTTATTGTAGACACTGCCAATAATATGTTCTAATGGTAAACTGACTGTTAGCAACGGATACGATGATAACGTCGTACACAGGATCCTTCAAAGGGTACCCAGTTCTACGCTACAAGCTATGATTAAGAAAATGTTCCTGTTATATTTCGTAGTATAGAATTTAATATCTATTCGTTGTGTCATCATCTCGTTCATGCTATACTACAAATTTTCTCTGAAGAATCTTGTTTTTATGATAGCCTACATGGTCACTGCTCTTCGGAGGTCATAAGTAAGTGAATTACGATTATTTCGATTGGGTTTATTGTAGACACTGCCAATAATATACTTTAAAATGCTAAACTGACAGTCAGAAACAGGTACGATGCTAACGTCATATAGAGGATCCTTCTAAGTGTACTCAGTTCTACGCTACAATCCATGGTTAAGAAAATTTTCATGTTATATTTCGTAGACTGAATTTAATATTTTTTCGTTTATGTCATCATCTCGTTCATGCTCTACTACAAATTCTTCTGAAGAATCTTGTTTTCATGATAGCCCACATGGACACAATACAACAAAATTTAATAAAAATTACAGCGTTTAAGGTTTTAAATAAAACAGTTTAAGAGAAAATTATACTTTAATATGAATTAACATTCAGAGGTCTTGATTACAGTTATTTTGTTCAATATCTGTGGAACAACTACTGATGTTAAAGTAAGTATGGACAGAATTAAGATCTTATTTATTACTAGAAAATCACCCGTCATGGTATGACGGGTGCGAATTGCCTCTTCATTCGAGAGATACCCCGTCAAATTTGACGTGTTTAAATAGATATAAATGCGAGAGAAATGTTTAACATCGATTGAAAACAAATAAAATAAACATGTTTTATGACAGAAAATGCATATTTTTTATTTACATATTATTTACATATTTCTTTATTCAAAATACCTCTTGGTAAACAACATTCCGTTTGGAGTATTTTTCGTTGTTTAACAATTTTATTATAATGCAATAACCATGGAATTTTCAGCTTGTCAATCTTAAGTCAAAATTTCAAAGGAATTCTTTTTCGAAATTCTAATCAAAACAACGCACTTCTCTGCTTGCCAAACGTTGCCAAAAAATATTATCAAATTATATCACCACGATTGCAATCAATAATCAGATGCGTCGTGGCATCCAAACTATATCACGCACATGATATACCACTGACGTAATTTAATACTTTCTATTAAAAAACTTAAATTAATTTGGAATATATGATTAAAATAATTTAAAACTTCTCTGGAAATATTGTTCATAGCGAGATATATTTTATATAAATCGATAGAAAATTTTATTTCACTATTTTAGAGCTATTAAATTTGACATTAGAACGACAATTACTCTTTTAAATTTAAAATTACAGAAATATAGGTTCTCTAACAATGAAATAACGCTGTTTAACGTCTCGCAGTGCTATGACGCGAGGTTTATTTATTTAAAGAAAAGCACACTACAGAGAAAACTCCATTTACAGAGTGCTGACAAACACACAAAGAACAAAATTCACAATGAGTAAATAAAAAATAAAAAAAATATTCTTCGTGACGTCAGAGCAGTACCGAGAGACAGATATGGGCTATTATATTAGTAATTTTGTGTCATCACTGCAGTTTCTCCACCTTTAAATCCCATATGTGATAATTAAAAAAGTCCTGAAAAAATATGTTAGGGCACATTACACTCACAACACCAAGGTGTTATAACAGCGCCATCGTTGCATGAACTTTCGAAATATTTGCTGGTTATCAACTATTGTATTCTGTTTAGTGCACGTTTTAACACCGTCTTTCGTATACAATTTACAAAAGCAACGCAATAAGTTGCCGATGGATTGCGATTTATCCTTCCACAAGAATGTATCACAGTATCTCCAGATGAAATGTCAATTCTATAATTCTACTACCCATAACCATTTCCTCCGCTTGCGAATTGACGCCACACTTTGTATCCAATAGACAGACGCTACATAGCTTCTGATTTGCCATACAATCTCATTCCTGGAAATCTACCCATCCGCTGCAAATCCATCGAGTTCTCAGCAAACAGAAATAGCCCGGTTGACGTAGGAGACGGTCATAAAAGAAAATAAAGCACCAGAAGCGATCGGATGATATCTGCTGTTGAGATGGAGCGTCAGAGACATCTTGAAAGTTCAATTTTGAGGATGAATTGATGGACAAAATGCAAACAATGGGAAAGAGATACTTTTAATAGATAATTTCTCGCCACTTCTGGAAAGATGGAAGGTCATAGGGAAATGGAATGATAATATGTGTATTGATATTAGAGAACTAGAACATCACTCGTCATGGTTTGACGTGTGCAAATTGCCTCTTCATTCGAGAGATTTCCCGTCAAATGTGACGTGTTTAAATAGACATATATGCGAGAGAAATGTTGGTACTTACGTATTAACGCCATCGAGGCTTCAGATTGGCGGTAATGCGCCAATAAAGAGCAATCTTGTTTACAAAAACCGCCAAATTGGTGGCACTTAAAAACCGCCAAATTGGCGTTAATACGTAAGTACAAAAAAAAACCGCCAAATTGGCGGCACTTAAAAATCGCCAAATCTGTAGCTGCGGTGGCGTTGGCGGCACTTAAAAACCGCCAAATTGGCGTTAATACGTAAGTACAAAAACCGCCAAATTGGCGGCACTTAAAAACCGCCAAATCTGTAGCCTCGGTGGCGTTAATACGTAAGTACCGAAATGTTTAACATTGATTGAAAACAAATGAAATAAACATGTTTTATGACAGGAAATAATTTTTTATTTACATATTACTTAAATATTTCTTTATTCAAAAACCTCTTCGTAAACAACGTTTCGTGTGAAGTATTTTTCGTTGTTTAATAATTTTCCTTGTACTTCAGATGTCTTTGTGTAAATTTTAACGTGATTGGGAATCCTAGACCTTGAAAGTGCAACATAGAGCTGTCCATGCGAAAAGACAGGATCATCGAGGTAAATTCCAACATGATCGAATGTTTGCCTCTGCGATTTGTTGATAGTCATCGTGTAAGCTATAATTAAAGAGAACTGATGGCGATTGAGAACGAATGGTAGATTCACGTCACTGGTGGCAAATTTAATTCTTGGCAAGAAAACAACATCGCCACGATTGCATTCAGATACAATTTGGCGTCCAAACTATATCACGCGCATGATATACCACTGGCGTAATTTACTACTTTCTATTAAAAAATGGAAATTAATTTGAAATATATGATTAAAATAATTTAAAACTTCTCGGGAACTATAGATCATAGCGAGATAAATTTTATATCAATCGATACACAATTTTATTTCACTAATTTAAAGCTATTAAATTTGAAATTAGAACGACAATTACTCTTTTAAATTTAAAATATCTGAAATTTAGTTTCTTTATTAATGAAATAGTGCTGTTTAACGTCTCGCAGTGCTATGGCGCCAGTTTTATTGTTGGTGACGTCAGAGCGTTACCGGAGGATCTGAGCTATTATATTAGTAATGTTGAAATTGGTAAAGACTCTGTACCATGTTGTGTTCATGATTTCAGAATCATGATTTGATGTAAAAAGATACATTTTCAAAAAATAAGCATTGAATTCAATGAACTTGTCACGATAAGATAAGTTTAATCTCTTCTATTTAAATTTTCTGTTTCGAAATTCCGTATTAATATCAACCAGGAAAAGTTAATTTAATTTAAGGAATCGTCTACCTCTCCCATAATTTTACGCAAGCGTGTCTAAGACAAACGTCTATTCAGGAATATTAATTATTATATCCAAATAGATAGATATCACATATTTTAAAAGTTAAATGAAGAAAATACACTGGTGTCCAAAAATAATGCACATTTTGAAGATGCTACAACATTGGAGTTAATATGGATACTATGGTTCCCAATAATTTCCTGAGAATCGTGGATATAGTATAGTCGGAACTCACATTTACAGTTCAGATTCTGCCAAGAGGGCAATTAGGGGCCACCATTAAGGGATGAAGGCAAAAATGGAGTTTGGCCCATCCCGTTTCACAGAAAACTGATAACGAAATGTAAGTTTCATCAATGGTTATGCTTGATGAGCATAATATTTGCATGGAATTTCGTAAACACAGCTAAAATATTCGGGAAGATATAAAAGTTTTCTTAAAAAATACCAAAGTTTTCATCCTGTTTTTGCTTATAACATGTAGACTTTTCCACCAAATTGTACAAAAGTTGCAGAATACTTTACAATATGTTACAGAAACATTGTATTAAAATTTGAATTAAAACATTTGAATATTACAGGAAATATGAGCATTTGTAGTAAATATTTTTTTACTCTGCATGTGCAAAACATAGCGTAATTTTTTTCATAACTTCAGAGATAGATATATAGGACAACTTATATAAAAAAAAATTCACTTCAATACCATTAGTAGTCAGAAAGATATCGGCATTGTAACATGGTGAATTTCGGTACACACTAAGAGATGTTAAATGATGAGGGCTCTTGATCAAACTGATATTTTTTAAACTCAAATCTTCGAATATTAATCGCCGAACTGAAATTTAATTCATGTATTTAACTTATAAGTATACTTGAGTATTCAAGATATTAAACTTTCATAAAACTCAATAATATTGTTTGAAGATTCAAGTTTAAAAAATATCAGTTTGTGCAAGAACCCTCACTATTTAACTTCTCATAGATTATAACAAAATTCACCAAGTTGCACTGCCTATATCTCTCTGAATACTAATTGTATGGAACTGGAATTTTTTTTGAGTTGCCCGATATATCTGGTTCTGAAGGTATGAAAAAATATTACGCTAGATTTTGAGCATGCGCAGTAAAACATTATTTACTACAATTGCTCATAATTTCTGTAATATTCAATTTTTTAAATTCAAATTTTAATGCATTGCTTATTTTATATATTGTCAAGTATTCATTAAGTTTCGTGGAAATTGGTGGAAAACTCTGCATGTTATAAGCAAAAATATGCAAAAAAATTAGTAGTCTTCAATTGAATTCACTCCCCAGATGGTATTTATCCGAAAATTATTTTATTAATGTTGCATATTCTGTACACTAGTGCAACAAATGTTTTCTATTATCGTAAATGTAATTTTCTGCACGTTTTGTTAAAAAAAAATCAGAGGGAGTGGTCTCCCCTAAACTTTCTCGTATACTTTCCCAAAAAGGTGCTGTTTCCCTTCCCCCCGCGTGGATAAAAAAAATCGAACCTATTGTAACCCAGAATCCAATGACTATCAGAAGGTTTCTCATTGTAGATTATAGTGATTGTAAAATATTTACGTAAAGAATCAAATTCAAAGAGATCCTTAGCGATTAGATGCGAACCGATTTTCCACTCTTACCGTCTCAAGGACAAAGTGGCGCAATCCTTCTTTTATAATCAATACATTGAACAATGATGTATACGCTGCAAAATGTTCAATAAAGTTCAAATTCTTTAAGAGGGTAATTCCTTCATAACATGTTTGATAAAGATAAATTATGAAAGCACAATCAAAATTAAATAGGATGTATAGAACCATCATAGCATACATATAGAAAAATATAGTTCATACAAGCTAGAATAATAAAAGACGCCAAATAAACTTCTGTCGCAAGTTAACCAAAGTTAGAACCACACGTGGTTTGAAGGATCAAAACAAATAAAATCCCCTGCGCATTTTTTTGAGCAACAGGACCTGGCGAGACGCCCTAAATGTTTGCTTCCTCACAAAATCTCGCCGCCAGAATTGGTTTTTGGCAAACTGCCAAGTTTTCGGAGTGTCCCTTCTTTGCACAGGCTCTGCTATCAGAACGCATGCGCATGGAGTTGGAACAAGTATTCGATTATACAGACCGACAGACAGTCAACCCGTTGACGGATTTGGCCCAACATTTTATACGGACCTCCATTCATGACGATAAAACTGTGTACCAAATTTTTTCCATCTAGATATTCAAGTTTTTGAGTTATAGTGTTCACATGACTTCGGACATACAGACAGACAGACTTCCCGCTAACTGATTTTGTCGAAAATTTGATAGTAACCTACAAATTAAGTGTAAAAACCACAAACCAAATTTCATCTCAGTAGCTCTAATAGTTTTCGAGTTATCGTGTTCACAGACAGACACAGTTCCAAAACTGTGTTTTTCGGACTCAGGGAGGTCTAAAACGTGGAGATCCGTCAAAATCTCGAGTTCGAATTTTTTGACGATTACAATACTTTCCCTTTGTATACTTCCTATACGAGAAAGTAAAAACAGGACCCCGGGCCTGCGAAGCCCGACGCGCGTCCTCGTGTAAGTGTAAGGAACGCGCGTTCTCACGGGTTAATTGCATAAAAATAAAATACAGTGCAGCACTTGAATATAACCCAGCAATCCTTTCAAATATGCATGCGCCTTGATTAGGACTATTGGTTAATATATAAATCAGAACTGGCCTAATCAAATACTAATGCTTCGCCAATGAATTAAACCAATCTTTTGTGATTTAAATTGCATAATATCGGGTATTCTAAAGCTAACTTAGCAAGCATATTGACAGCGTTTGTAATGAAGCCAGGACATTCCCTTTTCAATGCGTCCGCATATCAAGCGAGGGGAATCAGTAAAACCATTCATTCAGATACTAACGGATGTTAACAATACTTGATAGTAATTGTGAGAGACGCTTTGTTGTAAGTTTAATTGAGGATAATTAGTCAATAAATTAATTTGAAAATTAACTCGATATGTATGAATAGGCAGTGAATTTTTAAAAGCGAGTGCATCATAGAAAACATTTAGAAATATAAGTTCTCATCATGTTTTGTGTTAATGCTAGGTGGAGAATTTTGCTATCGTTTATATAAAGCCTTTTAATCAACAATTTTACGTGAAAACAATAATTAATTATTTTGTTTAGTGTTTAATACACAAAGGACATTATCAAACAGATGAGAACCAAATCGAATAAGATATCAAAATACTCAAATCCCTTCACTGCCCTAATAAAAACTCTTAATTCCAGGATTAATTGCCGCAAATCATTACATAGTTTTTACCCAATAAGATCCGTAGTTTCCTCTGAACATGCTTTAAACATGCGCATTGACAAGGAAAAGAAATATGAAAATTATCTTATTTTAATAAAGTTTAGTTATTTCTCTAAATGACCGCTACAGATATGGTATTATTAGAATTTTTGGTTTGTGAATATCTGCTAGTTCAGATACTTTACCCCATAGCGTATCCGAACACGTTCGGAGCACTTTTCTTTAAAATTGTGAAATAGAAATACCAAAATATGTTTTTTAGATTCGAATTTAATAAAGATTAATATTGAGTATGATTTTTGAGTATAAATTATTATAAATTTACAAAAATCTTGAATTTCTGCTGCTTTTTAGAGGAAATTCCCCAAAACTTCAAACATGCTAGAGGTCAAACTTTTGTAACAATTCAAATAAAACTAATACTAAAATAAACTACATACTATGGACTAGTGCTTGCACTAGAATCTTAACATTCTTTGTATAAATAAAAATTTTAGAGGTAATCGAACAATCATTATAAGAATTTCAGCGAATTTTTCATGTCATTTTTCAGATAAAAGACCATAATTAAAAAATATTGTTACAATGTACATTATTCTAGTACATTCACTAGAAACACATTTGAAGAAAGTGTTCACAAAATTTCAGAACAATCGAATGATAATATCTTGAGTTATCATGTTTGAAGTGTGAAAACTATGCATAACATCTAGTTTTGAGAAAAATCAAATTTTAATTTTGCCACGCGCTTAAATTAAGTATCTAAACCTTAAAAAAAAAATTCCTAAAAATATACTACCATCATATTAACTTGAAAAAATGCAGTTTAAAAGAATTTTTGACAGGTTTCTGTCCTTTAAATGACAACTTCCGGTTAATTAAACGCCCATTTCCGGTTTTCGGTTTGTTATAAAACATTTAATATCTCATCTTCTAATTAACGTACCGACAAAAGTAAATATGTTTTAGAAAGGTAAGTGAATGAACTATCAAATCATCAAACATTTAAAAAAATGGGAATTTTGGATGAAAATCGACTTTTCAACGTGTTCGGATACCTTAAGAATTTTGTACCTTCCTACATCCTCTTCGCTTAACTATTCTTTTCACCACACGCGTGCTTGGTATTTTCTATCGGTATGCCCTCACTACACTTTAGATTAACCTTTAAGCTGCAGCTGAACCTTCAGCTTACCTCGATCATAAATCATGCCATGGAAGTTGGAAACTTCAGCGACATGTTTCGACAGCAAAAATAACCTCACCATCCTTCCAGACTACCCGTGAGATAAAATGATCACGGCGGTAGACGTCGAAAAATCTCAAATTTTCCACGAAACTCGATGAAGATTGATGACAGCAGGAGATCGATATGACTTGTTAACCGCAACGGCGCTCGAAGACACAAGACAAATATGCCCTCTGCCTGCCAACATTTTGTTTTCGATGCTTTAACCTTAGTAACTCAGTTGCACAACAGCTATAGCAATTAGAGCTTGAATGCGGTACTGTTTCAAACTGCTTGGTAGTACCTTGTACTATGCAGAACTTTACTAAATCAATCATGTGCACAGAAAAAGATTGGGAATTCTTTATGATGTATGATTTAGAATTGTTTCTTTCCGTAGTGTCGGTATTTTTACTTTCTCGTAAACGAAGTGTGCAAAGAGAAAGTATTTTAATCGTCAAAAAATTCGAACTCAGGATTTTGACGAATCTCAACGTTTTGGACCTCCCTGAGTCCGAAAAACACAATTAGGACTCATGTCTGTCTGTCTGTGAACACGATAACTCGAACACTATTAGAGCTACGGGGATGAAATTTGGTTTGTGATCATAACACACAATTAGTAGGTTTCTCTCAAATGTTGAACAAAATCAGTCCGCGGAAGTCTGTCTGTTTGTCCGAGGTCATGTAAACACTATAACTCAAACACTTGAATAGCTAGATGGATAAAATTTGGTACACAGTTTTATCATCATGAATGTAGGTCCGTATCAAATTTTGGACCAAATCTGTCGAAGGGTTGATTGTCTGTCGGACTGTATAATCGCATAATTGTAAAAATTATATGTCCTAAACCCTTTGGCTTAAATAAATAAAAATTGGTATAACGGTTTCTAATATTATTTATAGATATGTGTCCAAATTTCGTTTCAATCGGTTAACGAAAAGGCGTTCAAATTACATAATTCATTTTTCTAATCCGATTCTCCATGCGCATGCGTATTGGTAGCAATCTTTGCGCACGTTGAAGCTATGGAGCGAATTACGTCACTTTGTCTTTGAGCCGGCAAGAGTGGAAGATTCGTCTTAATCGGTACGCATCTCTTTGAATTTGATTCTTTACTTAAATATTTTACAATCACTATAATCAACAATGGAAAGCCTTCTGATAGTCATTGGATTCTGGGTTACAGTTGGTTCGAATTTTTTATCCACGCGGTGGGAGGGGAAACAGCAACTTTTTGGGGAAGTTTACGAGAAAGTTTAGAGAAGATCATTCCCGCTGGTTTATTTTCTGAATAGAATGAATTTTTGAAAGTAAGTTGTGGTTAACTGATACGTGTATATTGACAGACTATTTTCAGAAGGATTTTTCGAATTGTAACTAAAGAAAATTACTTTCTCCAAGTAACATTAAAATTTTTACGGCGAAGTCTCAATAAATTAAGGTCGCGAATGAAATTTCGTGCGGTATTTTCATACCATCTTTCGGAGAAATTGATCACAACTTAAGAATATAATATCTTAAGTTGTGTTATCTTAATTTATTAAAGACGAAGTCTCAATAAACATTAAGTCGAGATCGTGTAGGAGTGTGAATTTTCAACCATCTTTCTGGAGAATTGATCATGCAACTTAGAAGTATAATATATCTTAGTTGTGTTATCTTAATTTATTAAGACGAGTCAAATAAATTATGGATCCCAAATGAAATTCCGTGTGGCCATTTTCTTAGCATCTTTCGGAGAATTGATCACAACTTAAGAATATAATACTTAGTTGTGTTGTCTAATTTATTAAGACGAAGTCTCAATAAATTACATGGTCCAAAATCGAAATTCTCGTGGTATTTTCTAGCATCTTTCGAGAATGATCACAACTGGATATAATATCTTAATTGTGTTATTTAATTATTAAGACGAAGTCTCAATAAATTATGTCCCAAATGAAATTTCGTGTGGTATTTTCTTAGCATCTTTCGAGAATTGATCACAACTTAAGAATATAATATCTTGTTGTGTTATCAATTTACATAAGACGAAGTCTCAATAAAATTAAGGTCGTAAATGTACCTCGTAGTGATCTCGTAGCATCTTTCCGAGGAAATTGATCACAACCTAAGAATATAATATCTTAATTTGCTTGTATCTTATTTATTACACGACAGTCTCAATAAGATGTACAGCACAAAATGAAATTTCGGTGGTATTTTCTTAGCATCTTTCGAGAAATTGATAACAGGAATATAATTTGTTATCTTAATGTTAGTTATGTGCTATTAAGGTCGCCAAATGAAATTTCGGTAGTGTATTTCGTAAAGTATCTTTTCGTGACTGGTGATCACAACTTAAGAATATAATATCTTAATTTAGGCTATCTAATTTATTAAGACGAAGTCTCAATAAATTATGGTCCCAAATGAAATTTCGTGTGGTATTTTCTTAGCATCTTTCGGAGAAATTGATCACAACTTAAGAATATAATATCTTAAGTTGTGTTATCTTAATTTATTAAGACGAAGTCTCAATAAATTAAGGTCGCAAATGAAATTTCGTGTGGTATTTTCGTAGCATCTTTCGGAGAAATTGATCACAACTTAAGAATATAATATCTTAATTTGTGTTATCTTAATTTATTAAGACGAAGTCTCAATAAATTATGGTCCCAAATGAAATTTCGTGTGGTATTTTCTTAGCATTTTTCGGAGAAATTGATCACAACTTAAGAATATAATATCTTAAGTTGTGTTATCTTAATTTATTAAGACGAAGTCTCAATAAATTAAGGTCGCAAATGAAATTTCGTGTGGTATTTTCGTAGCATCTTTCGAAGAAATTGATCACAACTTAAGAATATAATATCTTAAGTTGTGTTATCTTAATTTATTAAGACAAAGTCTCAATAAATTAAGGTCGCGAATGAAATTTCGTGCGGTATTTTCATACCATCTTTCGAAGAAATTGATCACAACTTAAGAATATAATATATAAAGAAACTCGCAACTTCAGAAGGTATTATACACAAAAAGAAAGGACTATTCAATTTTACATATATTCCTAGAAGAGGTAGTCTTTAAAGATTTTATACAATTTTATACACACATCATGAAAGCAAACATGAAATTTATCAGATGAAAATTGTCCTGCATATTCCTGCAGGTTCATTCGAGTCTGTATTAGCAAATAATTATAATTTCCATCCCTGCTATACTAATATGTAAGTAATTTACCTCCCATGTCGTACAGTACCATAACACTAGTGATCATTAGATGTATTCATTATGAGAAAATACATGAATAGGTAACCCCTTGAGTGGTTGAAAGTAAAGAAGGTCCTACATTGCTTCCTTTAACATAACTTTCTTTAAATTACTCTCATTTGAATTCATTGAACTATTTACATTTATTAAAATTTTGATAAAATTAAACACTGTAGTAGAACTGGAAAAGGCGCAATTATTCCTTAAGTAGTAATTATTCCTTATTCCTCTCCAACTACGAGATTGTAGTTGCTGATGGTTCTTTTTTTATTCCTATGAAAAGAGTTTTCAATTTCAGATGCAACACAAATAAAACATTACAAATGCAATTCAACACAGAGGAAAATTTCTCACACAATCTAAGTTTGCTGATAATCTAAACTAGTGATGCAACTAGCCAGTGGAGGACCTATGGTAAATGTTTAGAATGAAACACTTGCTAAATTAAATATAATCACTAATTATAAAAGTAGTTTATTTTTTAGAAGGTTATTTACTCCTTAAAATAATTTTAGATGATTTTAAAGGATCTTATAACGCAGGAAGTAATTCATTATTTATTTGGATTTCAATTTGACACCTTTTTTGATCAAACGCTCTTTAAAATACTCTTACTTCGTTTAAAAGAATCTTATAATTTAGAAGGAGTAAGGATGTATTTCAGCATGCATTTACATTTTTATCTGACAAAACTTTTTATTTTTGTAGTTTAAAAATATTTTATTTTTAATTTAATACCGTTTATTTCGAATTTTCATTTCATATTCGATGTAATATAGCAATATAGTAATTAAGTAATAGTAACACCATATGTCTTTGCCCTCCAAAGACCGTGTGCATTTGACATTCCTGTCAACCTATAGATATGCCAATAATCCGAAAGCTATCTCATAACACTTGAACAGTGGTCCACAAACTTTTTTCTTCTGCGTACACCTTGATTAGTCTTTTTATTTTTGAGTACACCCTACAGATGTTCCCTCAGCGTAAAATGTTTTTATTAATGACGCTAAGGTCTTAGGTTAGCTTAGCTTTTAGCGCCATAATCATGATTTTATATCTCACCATATGCTGTACTTTCACCGTACGTTTGGCGCAGCATGGCCAAATTTGGCTCTTGCGCCAATAAATCCCAAACCAACCAACCAACCAACCAGTTAGCTTGAGAGACGAACGACTCTACTGAACTTATTTCTGCTGTATTAAAATCTTTAAATGTGTTTTCTGAGAAACTGTGTGTTTCAGTATTTGACATTACGCTAAACATCACAACAAAATTCTTTTTAAGATATTGAATTGAAATTTTGAGAAAATGTTTTAATCAGTTCTATCTGTGTTATGAACTAGAATCTAACCCCCATCTACATATTTATTTATTTTATTGCCTTTTTTGTAAAAAGAAACATTAGTTTTTGTTTTTTTAAATGAGTTTTGGCACAAAATTTGGAATACATCAAAAACTTTTAGAAATTTTGCAAATCTTTTAGTTCATAACACAGATAAAGATATTATTAATGTACTGTATAAATATTATTGAAATATATTTATAGGAATCTTTAGTAAAAGGTTTGCCGTAACTGCAATTTTTTACTAAAATTTTACGAAAAATTGTCAATATTTCCAAAGTCAACAATAATTTCATAGAAATTACATTTAAATTCATAGTTTTATGTTCCATTTTAATTAAAAACATATTTCTTTAATTGAAAATTAAAATATTTAAAAAAAAGTACTCCGAAGGTAGTCACATACCTTAAAATTTTATTCCATATTTTTCAAAAATAGTGTTAGTGTAACTTTAAAACAAAAGAAAACAACACTGAAATAATTTCGTATTATGATGAGAGTAACTGTTACTCAATTAGTAGATATTTATCTACTTCTTCCTTTTCTTATTTCGTGAATAAGCTTTCAGATTCGTAAAATTTTCCCTTTGATACGAAATTGAAAAAGCGAAATTATTGAATATTCCAATGATTTTTTTTATTTTCTGCCATTAGCAAGATCACTTTCGCGTACCCCTAACTACCCCGGGGGTACGCGTACCACAGGTTGCGAACCTCTGCTCTAGAACTTTCATTAGCCATACCTCTATCAAGCGACGTTCCTGTTAGCTGACTCGGTAGTAGAAAATTGAACTATGAAGGGTATCAAATTTAGTAGTTGGCATTGGGTCGATTGTCGCTGATTATTGCGACGTGAAGGCAGGTGATCTTTCATAATTCAATAAGTTTTTTAGAAAAAACAAATAATCACACGGTTCCATGACTGGGCACATCAGCAGTAACGTTAAAAAGCCCCATGAGTTTTAGGAAAGAATGGCATTGTTCATGTGTAGGCAAAGTTTCGGTTTGTTGAGCGGGAGCAATTATTATTTTCAGAGCAACCTTTGAATCTTTAATCCCGAGAAGACTTTTTTATTCTATCTCCTTTAAAACCGGGGCTTTTTGGGAGGAAATGACATGAATTGGACTCTCCCAACCTGGGTGGTCATTTACCACCCCACTCCCTGCTATAACCTTCCCTTAAGGAGCACGGAAATGGGCTGTGGTTCGCAAAGATAATTGGACCTCCCTACGGCGCTTATCCCATTCGCTTGAGACCGATCTTCGCCATTGTTAAGGGAAAATGTTTAGACCACCCTAGACCGCCTCGCTCGGTATGAGAGGGTTAATGAATCATTTAGAAAATGCAAAGAAAACAGCGGAAATCAGTACCATTCACGAATCCAAATATCAAAACCAAATGCTTGCAAAAATTTGATAATTAATACAAGGATTTGTTAAAATTTTAATATGTCTTAGAACATGCCGTCTTATTTTTTTATGGCTTCCAATAAATAATTTTGGAAATCCTCGTTGGAAGAAAAGGAGTAATGATATAAATGCAGTTTTTATAAACCGAATCTTCGATTATTCGAGGTGATTAGGGGTCCTATCAGTTCGGATAATCGAAATTCTACTGTAGTTTACTTTATTAGAATTTCATGTAACGGATTAGCTCACTTTATGCGCTATAAGTATCTGACGCAATACTCAGTTCCCAAAGAATAATCTACGTGAACATTTTATAAAAAGTCATCCTCTAGAAGAAATGTCAATGCTATCGTTGTAATACCCATATAAATATCGATAGTTTACGAAATAATACTTCTTCTCACGACGTGCGAAAGAGCTCTTACGAATTTCGAAAAAAATCAATTTAGTAAATGGCTTTCTTAGAAATTCATCTTTATATACAGTATTCTTGCACCTTAACCGTTTCCTTCAGGGCTATTGTACCAGAAAACTTTTACCTTTGAATGCGGCAGACACAATTGAGGATTTCACGCCCGTATTCAACGCAGTTCTTCTGGTTTAAGTACCCGTAGCCTAAAGGATAATATTTATTTCATTCAAATCAATACAGAATTTAATAAATAAAAAAATTTAATTATTCACATTATTTCAGTACCTTATTTTGAAGTTTACTTCAAGTACAAAGTAATTCAGCGCGCAATTCTTTCCGTAAACTTTTGAGGCTATCCCGCAGGAAAAAGCAATTCATCATTGTCAGCTATGAATAACAGACATTTCTCCCTCAAGGACACCCATGGTGAACACTTGCTTTACAGCCTTAACCCCTATTTTAAAGAAGTACCAGCCCGAATACCGGCCGGCTAGTATAGAAAATACTCAGGCGTATTGAGCCGGGATAGTATTCAGAGTGTTAATACTGTTACAAAAATGTAGTTCGCTCTCCTACCTTGCTAGTCTTATGGTTGGGAAGAGAGTTTTGCAGGGGTAAGTATGGAATGCCGGCAATGGCCGGGCCTGAACCCCTGACCATGTCGAAGAACTTGGAGACAATTTTGGCGACTGTGGCGACAAATCGAAGATTCCCGAAAATGCGAAAATATTCTCGATATCTCTATTACAAACCGAGATCTGGATTTCTCCAGAGATTTCGATGCGACGTCACGCCCTGTCAGGAACACTATAAATACTCGGAGGTAGGATTCGACGGGAAATGTCTTTGGAGTGCGAACGCCGAGGAATGCCTTGGAGTTTCGTCTGCAGTGCTAGCTGGGAAGCCGGTGAGTTGAGCGTTATTTAGAGTTCTATCACTGTCATTTCTTAGTGATTTGTTGTCTGTTTGCGTTTCGATCTGTACAAGAGTTATTGTTCCTGTTACCTGCGCTTCGTGTTTTTTTTTATATTTGTAAATAAACCGTCCTTCTATATTATCCTGCTAGTTGAACTGCATTCAAGCACAAACACCATATGATTTTTGTAACAATACCATCCATCATACCCAATTGACAGGCGCATCAGAATAAGATGCAGATGACTAACGATTTGCCAAGCCCTCAAATTCCCGGAGAGATATGATAGCAATGGGGATTTATAAAGAAAGGAAAAGGAATTTGCAATGTTTAGCCAGCTATCCCTCCGGATGTAAAATGATATGTTCTTGAAAATATGAGCAGGGTATTCAATGACCTTAAATTAATGTGATAAGTAAAATTTCCTCGATTCATATTTATTTATCCGAACCATGTTTATTAATTTAAATGAATTTCTTTTATATAAAGACTAATACATGTGATATTAGCCTAATTTCTGTTTTAAAACTATCTAAAGCGATATGCAGTTAATAACCATAAATCACAAGAACATATTACAGGTCCTTATCCTTGATATTAGGTGCCAATTTTATTGTTCTACTATCCATATAAATGTCGACAATTCCGAAATCGTATTCCTTCTCACAGAGTGCGTTTAATAACGTCCTTCGGAACGAATTGGCAGACGCAACACAATAAGACCTAGTCGGCTTATGATTTGCCGAGCCATCTCATTCCTGAAAATATCCCCTTCCGCCGCCAATCCATCGTTTTCTAGGCAAACAGAAATGACCGGGCTGACTTTGGTGAGAGTCGTAAAGCAAATAAAGCCCTCGAAGCGATCTGTTGATATCTGCAGTTGAGCAGGTGCGTCTCAAATGTCTTGAGGGTTGTATTTGCATTGCGTGATGAGGTATGACACGAATCGAGCATTTGAAAGGTTCAGAAATAAAGTGAACCAATTCCATGAGATTCATTTCTTAGAAAATATATCTCATAATAGAACAGCTGCATTTGAAATAAGAGCAACAATGATTCCATGAGATTCATTTCTTAGAAAATAGATCTCATAATAGAACAGCTGCATTTGAAATAAGAGCAACAATGATTCCATGAGATTCATTTCTTAGAAAATAGATCTCATAATAGAACAGCTGCATTTAAAGTAAGAGCAACAATAATTCCATGAGATTCATTACTCAGAAAAATGGACTTACAATGCAGCATCGCATTTAAAATATATAACACAATTCCATGAGATTCATTTCAGAAAATAGATCATAATAGAACAGCTGCATTTAAAATAAGATCGCGGTCATCCCTTAAGATTCATTGTGAAATGATTCTCATACGAACACAGACAAATAAGAGCAACATAATTCCATGAGATCTTATTGTGAAAAATGGATCCTTTAATGGAACAACTCGCAATTAAAATGAGAGCAACACAATTCCATGAGATTCATTTCAGAAAATGGCTTAATAGAACAGCAGCATTTAAACAGAGCAACACAATTCCATGAGATTCATTTTAGAAATAGATCTCATAATAGAACAGCGTATTTAAAAATAACAGTAACAATAATTCCATGATTCATTTCAGAAAATAGATCTCATACTAGAACATTCGCATTTAAAGTAAGAGCAACATACAATTCGAAGAGATTCATTTCAGAAAATAGATCTCATAATAGAACAGCTGCATTTAAAATAAGATAAAAAATAATCTCCATGAGATTCATTTCTCAGAAAATGGATCTCATAATAGAACAGCTGCATTTCAAATAAGAGCAACAATAATTCCATGAGATTCATTTCTCAGAAAATGGATCTCATAATAGAACAGCTGCATTTAAAATAAGAGCAACAATAATTCCATGAGATTCATTTCTCAGAAAATGGATCTCATAATAGAACAGCTGCATTTAAAATAAGAGCAACAATAATTCCATGAGATTCATTTTTCAGAAAATGGATCTCATAAAAGAACAGCTGCATTTAAAATGAGAGAAACAATAATTCCATGAGATTCATTTCTTTGGAAACAAATTTCAAAGTAGATCAGCTGCATTTAAAATAACAGTGGACTTTAAATATTGTTATTTTTGGGGGAATACAAATTTAATTATGGACTTGAATCCTGATTACACAGAAAATATACAGAACAGAACGCCATCTCTTACCCCCGTACCCGTGACCAGACCGGTCACTGAACGGTTTGATGGGCAAGACACGGGAATTTTATTTAAGGAAAAAAGAAAAAGAAACAAATATTTACACTATGTACAGCACAGGCGTTTTCACTTTTACACTATTAGTTCGTAATAGTCTTCTTTTCTTTAGATGTTGTTTTATCTTTCTTTTATGAAAGTGAGGGGGGGAATGTCCTGTAATTTGGAGCTTGTTGGTTCAGCTCACTGGAAAGTTGAAGGCTAGGGAGGCGGGAAAAGATCTCTGTTTTCGCTTATGAATTTGACAATTCTACGAATTTTATGCTTGGAGATTAAGTTAGTGGCGACTCTTTTCAGCCATTCTTGTTCGAAGTTTGGCACTGGCTTCCTCGTATGCCAAGAAACTGTGAAAATACACTCCGTGGCATAGTGAAGTGCCGTGCCAATTCCATCACAACTGCAATAATCGCTGTCAGACAGATGAAACCATATGAGGTTGGCAGGGAAAGAGTGTCCATAAATTATCTTTACAACTTTAGATTTTACTAACTTTAAAGGTGTACTAGATAATGAAAAAAAACTTTTTTTAACAATTGACAACATAACTCATAAAGTTTTTTTTTGTTTTTCAGGTGAAGAAGATTTGACGAAAACTGTGGACGCCATAGGAGCATGCTCAGTGTGTTGCCTGATTCCTAGAGACCAAGTCCGATACCCAAGTGCAACGTTGGCGTCTGAAACAGATGGTCGACCGCCACTGCTTATGGAGAACGCTACCTGTTTCCATTAATGACGTATACCAAACCCGAATAGTTGGTCGGTTTCATAAATTATTATCATAAATTATTCTTTCTTTCGGTAAGTAAAGTAAGTAAATCATAAATTATTCTTTCGTTCGGTAAGTAAAGTAAGTAAATCATAAATTATTCTTTCTTTCGGTAAGTAAAGTAAGTAAATCATAAATTATTCTTTCTTTCGGTAAGTAAAACAGTAATTCATAAATTATTCTTTTCTTACGGTAATAAAGTAAGTTAATCATAAATTATTCTTTCTTTCGTTAAGTAAAGCAAGTTAACATAAGATGTATTCTTCTTTCAGGTAGTAGGCAATCATAAGTTATTCTTCTTTCGGTAAATAAAGTAAGTAAATCATAAATTATTCTTTCTTGGTAAGTAAATGAAATAAATCTCAAATTATTCTTTCTTTCCGTAAAGAAAGTAAGAAATACATAAATTATTCTTTCTTTCCGTAAGAAAAGTAAGTAAGATCTAAATTATCGTCTTCGGTAGAAGTGAAAGTAGTCAATCAATATAAATTATACTTTCTTCGGTAAGTAAGTAAGTAACTCATAAGTTCTTTGTTCTGGTAAGTAAAGTAGACATGATAAATCATTCTTTATTCTTTTTCTGGTGAAGTAAAAGTAAGTAAATCATAAATTATTCTTCTTTCTGTAAGAAAGTAAGTAACATAAATTATTATTCTTTATTCTTTCGGTAAGTAAAGTGTAATTGAAATTATTCTTTATTCTTTCGGTAAGAATAAAGTAGTAAATCATAAATTATTCTTTCTTTCAATTAAATTATTCGATTTTCTGAATTATTCAACATCTAGGACTATGCTATAATATTCAATATATACATCAGAAAATATAGAGAATAGTGCACA
>BGPR01007306.1:26662-40114 GCA_013235015.1 Araneus ventricosus | reverse complement strand
TAGTAGAGCATGAAGGAGATGATGACACAACGAATAAATATTAAATTCAGTGCTACGAAATATAACATGAATTTCTTAATCAAAGCTTGTAGCGTAGAATTGGGTACCCTTAAAATGATCCTGTGTACGATGTATTATCGTACCCGTTGCTAACTGTTAGTTTATCAATTTAGAGCATATTATTGACAGTGTTTACAATAAGCCTACTCGAAACAAACGTAATTCACTTACTTATGACCTCCGAAGAGCAGTGACTTAGTTCCGGGATTTTAGCTGCGAATCCTGCTGAAACGTACAGGTTTGAGACTGGAATCCACTACATAGCTTTGGTTCACGTTAAATCTAGCTTGTGAATGAAACGTCATCCTATTTGAAAGTGAATGCCAGATCAGATGTTGTCTTCGTCATCTGACTATGTTTGTAAATTACGTGGTACTTCCCAGGTGTAGCTGAAGCTTATTTTCAGAAAGAGACCTATTTAAATTAAATTAAGCTAGAACGGAAACAAATTTTTGTTGTACAGACATATTTGTAACCCCTTAATGGAGACAACTAAACACGCTGGTGTATTGTTTCTTTCCTTTGCATATACAAATTTTTGGGACAACCGTTTTCATTACAATAAATTTTATGTGATAAAGTCATCCGTGTTAAAAAGATGTATCGGGTATTACAAGCAATTACATTTGCGACGAATTCGGATACAATGTATCTGTTAGGCCAATAGGGATATAACTGATCTCCCCATTGCAGGCAAGTCATTTGAGTAGTAAGGGGTCCGAACATCAGGTAAAGAAAGGAGACTACTAGGAGGGACATACTTCTATCCTTCCTGGAAGTGGAGTGTGCCTGTTCCGTCCGATCTGTTCTTGTCATGCTAGTTTCCCCCGACGGAGGGTTAAATAGCATCCTGTTCGTTTTTTATGGGATGTGTTCGATGGAAAAAGCTTGAAAGATCTAGATTCAATACAACTATATTCACTAAACCAATGAAATATTGTGAAATTCATTATAACTGCGATTCTTCAAAAGTTGCGCATTTTTTTTCAAGAAGTTTGTACAAAATTTACAAATAAGTGTAGCACAAAATTCGAGAATGATTACGTTAAAGTAACGTTTCAAAACTAAAGAAATTATGATTTTCTAAAACTTAAGATGATATTCCTATTGTCCTTGACTTATTTTGTCGAGAAAATATAAGAAATGGTTTTATAATGATCAATACTTGCGTATATCGTTTCTGAAAACAGCACAACTGTTTAATTATTTTTATGCACTGAATTTAAAAGAGCACTTTCTACAATAACGCAAAACCAACATTTTCAGAAACCGATAAGGTACACTAACAATAAAAATTATAAATTTTCTGTTCCTAACAAAGGGACATTCAGTTTCTTCTAAATTGCATTTTTGCATGTGCGTCTGAAAATATGAAAAATGAAAGAAAATCACGCGACACATAATGGAAAAGCAATTACATCTTTCTGTCCCTAAAGAATCTCCGATCTCAAGATAGTTAAACAAACATTAATGTTTCCGCGAAAAATAAAATTTGAGCTTGGGGCATTCATAATGGTTCAATTGATTAGATTTTATTGAATTATATACAAGAGCATCGCAAATTTTCGGAATCATGCTTAAAATGAATCAGGTCTGGTTAAAACTGTGAATAAAGAAAATTCGAAATCTATTATCATGATGCAAGATATTTATCACGTTAATCGTCATGTGAAGCAAATGTGTCTCACAGGTAATGTATTTGTTCAGGCCGTGTGAATCACGTGTGCTTCACGAGAAATCATTTGCTTTATTATACGTAGCTCAGCGAGGATTCACACTGGTTATATAAATAGATAATTACAGATAAAGTGTGATCTACCAAAAACAATATGCTGGTTGGCTTGCTTATAGGCCGCCAGTTTTGTTCTGGGAGGTCGCGTCGGACAAATTTGCTTGGCTCGCTTGACTACGTTCAAAAACATTATCTTTGATAATTTTTGTCAAAAAATATTTATCTCACTATTTTTTAACAAAGTGCATGTGTAATGAAGCAGTGTTTGAAATTTTGAGTTATTAATTTTGATACAACCTCGGATTCGAACACCCGACATCTCACTTCCTAAACATGTCGTCCTAACCACTCATCTAGGTAGACTCCAAGAGGAGAAGATAGAGTGCGCTAAGAGATTGTGCATACGATTTATTTTAAACTGTTTTTTTATTTCATTAACTTTTTAAAACTTGGTGTTGAGAATATAATTTGAAGTCAAAGAGAGAGCGATTTTCGCTAATAACTACGTTTCGCTAGTAGAATCAATTATGAAATTAGTGTTCAAAATTAATTACTTTTAAAAATATAGTACACAATGTAAGTTATTATTTTTTAATAAGCATAGAATGTTTTTCAGGTTTAATTTTGTTTATGAAAGTTAAAATTTCAACGTTAAGAAAAAGGCGATATATAGTTTTCTTTAAAGTGCGAGTTCTGTATTTAGTAAAAAGATGGAGAATTTTTCAATCTTTTTTTATAAAAAGACCTATTAAGTTTTTTACATATTATCTTTGATTTATTGAATTAATAGAAAGAAGGACGGTCTAGGAGATGTTATTAAAAATCGGATATTTTTCAAAACAGAGACAAGAGATCAAAACCAGATATATACAACTGTATCAAGGTAATAGTGTGTAAGTGTGACGTATCAACTTTGAAGCAAACGCCACTGAAAACGTTGTATAGGCGATCCTCTATATCTCCGTAACTACATATGTTAAAAACATAATTAATGTTTTATTTTAGGGATAAAGGGTAACAAAAGAAGTTACAAAAAAAATTGAAAATCGGAAAAGAGTCACGTGAGTAAAGTAGTACTATGGCTTTAACATCAGTTGTTTGAAAAAGACAGCCTTCCATCATTTTTTTCAGTTATTTGTTTAGGTGAATGCCAAAATTAAACGGTTTGTCTGATAAAATGGCATTATAATTATTTTTGATATTAGAAAGAAACATAGCGAAATTCATCCTTTGAGATCAAAATGACTAATAATTTTTTAAAAAGAAATTGTTTGAAATAGAAATGTAAATAAATACTAAATAATATTCTTCTCCTAAATTACAAAATCCTTTAAAATCAACAAAGAGTTTCATATAAATGAGTAAATATCTTAAAAAATGAAAATATTAAATTACAAAAAGTAAATACAGAAGAAACGGAACAAGTAAACAATACTGATAACAATATACCTTTTACGCGCAACGCAACAGCATCCAGTAATGGCTCCAACAATATTGCCCATAATCAACTAATAAATTAAAATAGAAACAAACTGCAAAAATCATGCTTCAATAGAAAATATAACACATTAAGATTAAACAAATAAAATGGAAAAAATGGAAAAGAACTCGAATGGCGAACTTTTTCAAAGTGCCACCCGCCATCAGAGTTCTAACATTGATAAATTTTCTGTCGAGGGAATGATTAAATAGTCAAATAATATTCCCTCTGTGGCCTGATTTTATCCAATAATTGAAAAAAAGGTTCTATAATTTAATATTTTTATTTTGTATTTTATGGGAAGTGCTGCATTTTTGCAGTTGAATTAATTAAATTTTAATATTTTTTGTTAAATTATTTCATTTGTACTTAAAGAAATTAGGTGATATGATTTTTGAGTAATAAGAATGCGTTTCATTTTCTAAAATCCGACTGACTTCCATCTTGATAATCTCCGCTTTGGGCTATTTCAGCAGATCAATAATTCTATATTGCAGCTATCTGATGCACGCCTAATTCCCGATAACAATTCGCGAGGCTAAATTACAGCCTCATCCTCTGCCGAAATATCAATTTTGTCGTCCTGCGACCCGTATAAATATCGAATGGTTATCAGCCATAAGCCTCTCCCCTTCCTTTCCACAGTATGCGCTTTAATACCAGCCTTCTCATCCAATTTAGAGACGCAGCACAATCAACCAGATGGCTTAGGATTTGCCCCACCATCTCATTCCCGATTTACCCGAAAATATCTTCTTCTGCCATCAATCCATCGAGCTCTTAGCAAACGGAAATGACAGGGTTAACGCTGGAGATCTTGGAGACCATAAAGCAAATAAGCACCGGAGGCAATCGGTTGATATCTGGGGTTGTCTGAAATGTCTCGCGGCTATATTTTCAATGGGTGATGAGATGTAATATAGACGCTGCGAATATGAGTGGTGGAAAGGGATTTTGAATGCTAAACCTCTAGACCCTTCTAGAAAATTTAAGAAGGTTAGAAGGAAATGGGTGATTGAAGTGGCAACTTTCCTTGACTTAGGAGATGATGAGATGGACAGATATTAGAGAAATGGCTTAGAATCTTTCGAAATGCTACGGTCATGATTTTAATTGCGATTGTTCGGGGAAATGGATGCAATTTCGAAGATATTTGTCTCAAATGATATGAGTTTAACTAAATATTTGAGATGGATGTCTGGAGGGTTCGGGGTTAAAGTGGACCAAATCCGTGCTTTACCCATTTTGCAGTAACGCTGCCATGGTATAATAAGGATAATAAAGATTAAGGTAATAAGGATTCGCGTCCGTAGTTCAATTTCTATCCACCAGGCAGCTAGAGTAATTAGTAGTACTGCGTTCCTCCCATTGGGGTCTCAGGAAGGAATTTAATTCACACGCCAAATCGCCACAAAAAAAGTTGTATGGGGGATCTTCTATATCTCGGTAACTATATGTGTTAAAAACATAACTAATGCCTTATTTTAGAGATAAAGGGTACCAACAGAAGTTCCAAATAAAATTGAAAATCAAAATTGTAGTTCGGCGGCTACTGAGTCACAAAGTTGGGGAAAAATATTCATGATTTGGTGACGCGATCCTTTATATCTCGGTAACTACATATGTCAAAAACATAACTAATATTTATTTTAGAGTTAAAGGGTAGCAACGGAAGTTACAAAAAAAATTAAAAGTCGGAATTGCAGTTCAGCGACTACTAAATATGCGATAGCCTGAAAATCTTTTCTTAGTCAAGACCTAATACCCAAGAAGTAACTACGTGCCAAATTTGATAGCTATAGACCCAACAGTATGTCCTATAGAGTATTGCATTCTGTGCGCAATAGGTCACGCAGTTTACAAAATGTGCAATAGCCTAAAAATATTATTTTGTCGGAAGACAACATGAAAAGCAAAATCTAAAATTTTTTTTATAGTTGGAATTATCTAAAAGTTTGGTGAATTAAATATTGAGAAGCGTTTAACCGAAATGCATATTATACTTAATGCTAGTTTAAAGAATTTCAGATCGGATGTTCTTTACATACAGATGGTTGAAATTGCTTTTCCATGACTTGCCGCGTGATGGTCTTAAATTTTTTATCTTTCAGGTTTAAATGAAAAAACACAATTTTATACAAAGTGGTTAATATGTGATTCTGAGATTTTTAATAACAAATGCGAAGCATCAGATATTGGTTTCTAAACGAGTATGTTTATGAGTTGGTGTAGTGAAGGCTCTTTAAGAACAAATAGAGGGGGTAAATGATTGTGTGCGATTTCTCAGCACTATTTATATATATGGCTTCCTATACATTATTAAATAAATTCTTAAATGTGATCAAGATTTCTTAAAAATATAGAAAAGAATTTCTATCGGCTTCTTCTAGAAATGTATTTGTAGTAAATTTAAATTTGATTCGTAATTTTCACTGGTGTAATGCTGCATATATAATTTTCCTACAGTTTAAAAAATTCTTAATTCCTTACCAAATTATTTTTCATCTTCAATCCTTCTCAGACACATAAATATAATTTTCCAACAATTTTCACAAATAAAATCAAGATCAATTCTCTTGATATGATTATATAACTCAATTTAATTAATTTATTAATTATATAATAATTAATATAATTAATGAAATAATTAAATAATATAATTAATTATGCAAAATTAATAGATGATAGCATGGCACAAAGCATTGGACAGCAGGAATTAAGGTATTTGAATGGGAAAAACATTTTTGTAAAAAAAAACAAATGTCCATTAACTCTTTAATCCCGAGGTAACGTTTATGTTCTGGCCTCTTTGAAACCGAGAAATTTGGAGAGAAAGCGACATGAATTGGACTCTCCTTACCTGGGTGGTCATTTACCCCACCCCCTACTAAAACCTTCCCTTAAGGCACAGGTAAACGAGCTGCGGTTGGCGTGGATAATTGGACCCCCTACCGCGCTTATCTCCAAAGCGATCTCAGAACCTCACCTCCTCAAAAGAAGCCAACCGCTTCAGACAGACCTTCGTCGCTGTTTGGGGGGAATTTTTAGACAGCTAGGGACCGTCTCGCTCGGTGAGAGAAGGTTAAAATGGACGCAGGGTCTCAAAAGGATTTTCGGATTTTTTTAAAACAGAGACAAAGATTTACTGTATGTGTGCTGTATCATATTTCCAGCAAATTTGTTTTGCAATCGCGGTGTGAAGTTTGTCATAACAACTTCACAGCAAACTTGTTTCGCAAGTGGTTTGGTCGATTATGTTTTGTTACTTTGAAGGAAGTATGCTGCAAACCAGCCATATCAAGATTGTCATGACAAACTAATATCAAGATAAATCAAACTTGCTGCAAATCCACATGCTATCTGGGACCAATGGATTCCAAAATAAATTGGCGTGGTGAATTTGACATTCATCCCTTTAACACGAATTTGTAACAATCATAAAGGGTATAAGTATGATGAAGCGATGAAATATTCTTTCTACACAAAGTGCTTCAATTCAACGAAGAATAACGATCTCCGAATTCATTATATTCATAAATTCTAATATATTTAAAAAATATGATGAACAACTGTTACGTGCCTGTCTGCTTATATTTTAACAATATCCTCGTGAATTTATTTAGTTAGAAAAACTCCAGAACACAACTCGTTGCAGACGATTTTTATCCTGTCCTTGTTCTGCTCCTATTTCAGAACACACAAGCATGCAGAGAATTGATTATGTACCTACAAGCAGGAGAAAAACCGCTCAACCGCGAGCTATGATTCCCTATACTATGTCGGTTCGCTGAAGCGGAAGCACCAGAATTCATAAATATTTCGTCGAGAAAACCAAATTACGTGCGCTCGGAGGGCCACAGAGATTTTTCTCTGTTTCTCAGTTTCATCCTACAACTGAACTCTTCTCAGTCTCTCGGCTTTGTTGTTGTTGCTGCTGTGAATGCGTTCAGTTTATTGAAGAAGAATTTTCTTTCTCTTATTTACTGGAAATTTTTCAGCGATGAAGATTACTGTTACAAAGAATAAAATGTGGAAATTTTATATTTTCGGTTTAAGAAATTGTTTCTATTGGGAAAGAGGTTAGAGGGAGTAAAGAGTGTTGGAAAAATGGAATATTTTTACTTTAGAACTATTGTTTTTCCAAAAGCAGCTTTAAACTTATTACCGAGTAACTTCGAAATCTTACCGTTTTTGCAATATAAAGTTACATTCAAATACTTTAAGGCAGCGGTTCCCAAACTACGGGTCGCGACCCACTTGTGTGCCTCGGAAAGTATTTGTGTGTCTCGGATAGTCTATTTGTGGGCCTCGGATAGTATATTTGTGGGCCTCGGATAGTCTATTTGTGGGCCGCGGATAGTCTATTTTTGTGCCTCGGATAGTCTATTTGTGAGCCTCGAATAGTCTATTTGTGAGCCGCGGAACGCTAGTCAAGAATCGAAGTCAGGGGAACGTCAAGTTTCGTCTCTCAGGATTTGCTTTATGAACAATAAATTTTTATTTCTATATGTATGTAATAATGTCACTTAATTTTCCTTTAAATTCTAATATTATATATTTTAAAGTATTAATGTATTCCAAAATCACTTTTCTTAAACTCCAGTTTTGTTTTATTTCCCGCGCTGGAGGTATATTAAATCTCGCGTTTTGGCATATTTATTACTAAAAGAATATTCTAATTACTTCCACGCGCCACAGATCGCGAAATCAGCAACTTATTGCCGCCATGATTTTCCCTAAAACACTTACATAATTTACTAAAAATCGCTATTATTCCCTTCACTTTGATCACGTGTCTATATGTTAAATCCCTACCTGAGGAAATGCAGGGATCTTCTGTTCTCTTTTGACTTGAAACTTAAACCAAGATGTATGTACATTCCATCATTCTCCCATAATGAAAGAAAATTAGAATATAACTCGGCTGACTACAACCACGAAAACATTTTATGTATATAACATAAAAAGAAACAAATATAAAGTTTTGAAATTTTTTATGCCTCCTTTTTTGTCTAGAAATGTCTATTTTTGCTTTGCAGTTGATGCTTTTTGGGGCGATAACGACTTATTTTAACACTTATTCGTTAGCTTTTGCAGAAAGAAAGCACTATGAATATAAGTGGAACTCCCCTCCAGAAGTGCGGTTTACCATAATATTCTTCCCATTATTTTATCTTTTCCAATTTTTCGTTTAATCTTGTTTTTGTCGCTGTTTTTTCTCTCTCATATACACACGTGTGTTTGTGTTTTACTTGTAGATTATACTCAGTGGGTCTCAAAATATTTTTCATACAACATGTGGTCCTTACAACCGACAGCTTTGTAAACTTTTTGGGAGGAAAGCCTCCCCTCCGGAAGAGCGGTTTACCATAATATTCTTTCCATTATTTTATCTTTTCCAAATTTTCGTTCTATCTTGTTTCGGTCGTTTCTCTCTCTCTCACACACATATACACACGTGTGTGTGTGTTTTACTTGTTTATTATACTTAGTGGGTCTCAAAATATTTTTCATACAACAAGTGGTCCTCACAACCAAAAAGTTTGGGAACCGCTGCTCTAAGGCGTATTCTTTATAAATTATTAGTAAAATAAAATAAACTGAACTTATAATTTATTTTAAAGTATCTTACTTCCTTCAGAAAACTACTTGAAATTCGTCATTTGAAGACTGAAAATGCTTTTAAAGTTTGTACTCCAAATCTATTTCCTAGTCAAAGTCTGACTGTTTTCGTGGCTGAGTGTCGACTTTGTGATTGAAAGGTCAAGGGTTCGAAACCCTATTCCAACGAAGACCCGCAGATATGCGAGCCTGGTGCACCAGAAATCTGTCGAGGGTCGAACATCTTCCATTTTGGTTTGGCGTGAAAGTTTGATGAGGTTTCTCGGGTGTCCTTGTCATCTCATCATTGCAGGAATTTACAGTGTCCGTCCCAAAGTTGTCCTCGGGTTCTTTTAACCCTTTTGACCCGACATTTATATGATAAAAATTTAACTATTAACCCTCTCACACCGAACGAGGCGATTCCGGGCGGTCTAAAAATTTCCCCTTAATAGCGAAGAATGCCGGTCTAGGCGGTTGGCTTCTTTTGAGGGGAGGTTCTGAGATTGCTTAGGAGATAAGCGCGGTAGGGGGTCCAATTATCCTTGCCAACCACAGCCATTTCCGTGCGCCTAGAGCGAAATTTATAGCAGGGAGTAGGGTGGTGGGGTAAATGACCACCCGGGTTGGAAGAGTTCTATTTATGTCGCTTCCTTCCCGAAAGTCCCGGTTTTAAAGGAGCTAGAAGAAAAAAGTTGCCGCTGGAATAAAGAGTTAAGTTTCCTTCTGTGGTGTGTTTCAATATTGTTGCAAAAGGTCTCTCTGTAGTGTATGGTGTAAACAGTCCAACACGCAGGATAATGAAGAATGAAGGTTTATTTACAAATATGCAGGAAAACAGGTAGCACAGGTACAGGAAACAATAGTTATTGCACAGATTACCAATGTAAATAGACAACAATTCACAGGTAATGACAGTTCAGCACTTTGTTACCTAACAACACAACAGTCAGCAAATAACTAATAACTAATAGACCATAACTGCACCTTCAATAGCGCTCAGCTCACCAGCTCGCACTGCGGGTAGAACTCCAAAGGCATTCGCGCTCCAAGGCAATCCCGTCGATCAAGACGCTCCTCTGATCTAAGTGCCGTCCTTAAATATTCTCTCCGACAGGCCGTGACGTCACATGGTGTTTTCTCGTGTATTCCCTTTCCTAGTAGAAATATCGAGAAAAGAGTTGCATTTTCGGGAATCATCTATTTGTCACCAAGGTCATGGATGCCATAAGAGTCGCTGAGGTCAGTCCATGCTTAACCTTGTAAAACTCTCTTCCCAACCATAAGACTCGCATTGCTGGGAAGCGGCTTTCCATGTTTGTAACAATATTTTCCTTCCTTCTTTATTTACCGGCCGTTGATTGGCTATTGACGTATATTGGGAATGGAATTCAAAGCTATATAATTTGACCAGTTTAGTCGCAGAAGTGTGGAATTATTTTTCTTAAAATGAAGGGTATCGAGAATATTTTACTAAATTGACTGATAGGAACTGGAGATTGTATTAAAATTTAGACTTCGTAATTTCGTCAACAATACATTTAACGCTCTCACACCGAGCGAGGCGGTCCCGGGCTGTCTGAAAAATTTCCCTTAACAGCGATGGAGGCCGTTCTGAGGCGGTTGGCGTCTTCTGACGGGAGGTGAGGTTCTGAGATCTCTCAGGAGATAAGCGCGGTAGGGGGTCCAATTGGGAGTGGGGTGTTGTGGTGAATGACCACCCATGTTAGGAGAGTCCAATTAATGTCGCTTCCTCCCCAAAACTCCAGGTTTAAAAGGGGCTAGAAAAAAGTCGCCTCGGGATCAAAGAGTTAAAAGTAGTTTAATTTAATGTTAACATAATAAAAGAAGTATAGAGTTTAAAGTTTTTCACTTTTCCAGATTCCTGGAAATATCCTGGGACAATATGTCCCAATCGTATAATCGACTGGGGCTAATCCAGTAACACATCTTTAAAACTCTCTTTCCTACCATACGATACATTCCAGTCAGAGAAACAGCTTTACAGCTTCGTATCAATAACCTTGTAGTGATTTGATCTTTCATACGTACTGTTAAATACGATTGGAACAATATATCCACAAAAAAGAATTTATTCAAGAATTTATAAGAACTATTTTACACTAAGTATGGCATAAATATAGTTGTACTCACTGTAAAATTTTAAAAAAAACAGATCTATTGAAACTTGAGTGATGTGCGTTCTCAAAAACATAAATCCGCCATTTGCAATCTGAGTGTTTTCAAATTTCATTAATCATACTTTTATTTCCTAATTCCTTAAGAACACTGAAAACACAGAAAACCATGTGAAAAGGGTATTTATTTACCGATAGGTAGTGAAGTCTAATTACCGGGACGTATATGCTCTTTACGGCCGAATGGGTTAAAACAGAACGTAAATCTAATTAAACTAAACAGAGTGTAAGCCCCATTTAAAAAACAGATATACCAAATCAGGATTCTGTATTAGCAATGCTAGGCGTGATTCAAGCCTGTTTCACAAATCCTAGAAAAACCCTGGAGTAAAAGTCTCGCGGTTTGACATTCAAAGAGAATATGCATAAAAAGCTGACATAATTCTTGGGAAAATACATACACTTGGTAGAGTAAAGTAAACTTAAAATAATCAATAATGATCTTGTCGTCACCTTCCGTCGAGCGCACCTAATCTGTGAGATGAAGTAAAAATATTGTTTTGTGCCTAAGTGCGGATTTTACCGAGAATTTGGTGGGACGTCTAGTAGCTTCCTGGATCGCTACCACTCACACTAGCGTAACGTGGTGGTGTTTTCTCTAGTACTCTTTTGTGTACGTGCGTTTCACGTTAATCTGTCAGATGAGTTGCGCCCGACTGCGTTTGTATTTTTGATGTCCCAAATTTTTCTCAATATTTCTTTTTATATACCTGTAAAAGTTCTTATACCTGTGTCCCAGGCCCTAATTCAATGATATTGATCGTTCCCAGATAGTACGTAAGTTTGCAGAAACTTTGGTTTTGACTTGATGTTACCTTGTCATGGCAAGCTTGAAGCTAAGTTGTGGCAAGTTCGCCGTGACAACTAGCGCCACCCCCGCTTGCAAAACGCGTTTGCCACAAGTTCGCCGTGACAAATAGCGCCACCTTCTTGCAATGCAAGCTTGCTGTAAGTTTGCAAGACAAGCTTGATGCAAAGATAGCACAAAAGGATAATTATCTTTGTCTCTGTTTTAAAAAGCATCCAATTTTTAATAGCGTCTCTTAGACCGTCCTTCTTTTTATTAATTCAATAAATCAATGATAATTTGTAAAAAAACTAACTTTTTTATAAAAAAAATTTTTGAAACATTTTCCATCTTTTCACTAAATATAGCACTCGCACTTTAAAGAAAACTATATCGCCTTTTTCTGAATGTTGAAATTTTAACGTTTATCAACAAAATTATACCGAAAGAACAATCAATGTTTGTTGAAAAATAAACTTATACATTTTGTCCCATTTTAAAACTCTAATTTCATAATTTATTCTACTATCAAAACGTAGTTATTATCGAAAATCGCTCTCTCTTTGACTAACTCAAATCATATTCTTAACTCCAAAAATTTATGAAATCAAGAAAACAGTTTAAAATAAATCGTATACGAATCGAATCGAACGATGTAATAGCGAAATCTATCTTCTCCTCTCTGAGTTTAACTGGCGGAGTGGTTATCGCGTCAGCTTCGGAACCGGTAGGTTGCGAGTTCTAATCCGGGTTGTGCTAGTATTCGGTTTTTGCTATAATTTGCAATGAGTTTGACGCGGCAAGCTTGCTGCAAGTTCGTCCCATGGTGACTTCGAAGCTTGCGTTAACTTGTTTCAAGTTTGTTGCAAGCTTGCACTCGTGTCATGTGAAATTTGTTGCAAGCTTGCAGCAAACTAAAATTGCTATCTGGGTTAGTTCTATTATAGTGTTTCATAAATATCGAAATATATCAAGCTCTCAACAACAACATTTGTCATTGCTAAGGAGCGTTATGGGAAAACAAGCGCCAACTCCCTTCTGAATTCCCGGACATTTTGTCACTTGAAATTGCACGGAAATACTAAAAGGTTATTTAAAAACGCAAATATACCTTTGTATGGCTGAATAGTTCAGTTTGATAAGATTTTCCTTAAGCCGAAGCAAAAATTTAACTTTTAATCTCACAGATGAGTCGCGCCTGATCGAAGGTTAAGTTCAAACATGATTTATTCCTTTTAACGATGAGGTAGACTGAATATTTGCTATACCTTTTTATATATCACTGGCTGCTGGAATGTATATAAGCTCCCTAAAGGGAATAGTAACGGTTTTCTCTAGAGTCCGAATATCGCCAACAGCAGGCAAAATATTACACGCAAAATACTTCTTGGCTTTCTTCTTTTACAAAGAAAACCTCTTAGCTCATTCAGCCACAAAAAATATACCAACATATACTTCAGTCCATTCAGAAAGAAAAACCCAACAATGAAAACAGCAAATTGCCGTATTTTTCTGAGAATAATAAGGAATAAGCCATCTATCTTTGTAAGACTAAAAAGAAATCACATTCGGTAAACTAAAGGTGTTTCCTGTC
>BGPR01007305.1:58341-72319 GCA_013235015.1 Araneus ventricosus | reverse complement strand
TCAATCCATCCCCTTTAACCTTCATAACATGCCACTAGTAAGAAACAGTTGCCAAAAATAGCGGTTTATTTGCAGCAGTCTCAGCAGCAAGTCACCGAAATGAGGAATGTAAGACACAAGGAATTGCTGAGTAAAACGTAGATTCAGGAAAGGAAACCAGAAAGTAGCATATATAATGAAAGCAAGGGTGATACAAAGGATTTATCATTGTTCTTTCATGACGGCACGCGAGGGATGATGTTTGCTATTATTTCTCGGATTCAAATAGATTATAATTCCTGCTAGTTAGCGGTTAGTTGCTAGAATAATGTCCTGTTTGAAGCACACGAGGCTATTTTGACGACCTCACTTGAACTACGGTCGATGACGAGGACGACGAGCTAAGTACCCTCTCCAAAACTTTCCACGCTGCAGCACCAACGGGAGGGATACGTTTGGTCACTACAAGATTTAATGTGCAACAGGCCCGCCATGTTGAGGACCTCTGCAAGCAACTGTTTCAAACCTAAACCCTCCCAGCCCCAAAGTTTGAAACCTTACTACTAGGCCACCGCGGCCCCTGACAAATCCTTCGTACCAAACCGTTATTTTAACAATACTTCCGCAAACAAAGATTTATTATATTTATATGCTCAGTATTACTTTTGCAGATTGTTTGTCAAGCCTTTTTAAAATGTACACAGATATCGTTTAGAATTGCCCAAATTGATGGTTCACTCAGAATATGATAATTGAGAAAAACTTTTCAGAAATTTGGTAATGTTGCATGTAAGGATGAATTTCTCGCTGGGGTTCAAAGACAGTTTGGGAAGAGGAAAGTTTTTAAAACTCTCAAATTACCTGTTTTCGCTTTATACTATTGTTACACACACAATGTACCACAGAAAGATGACAATATGTCATAGTTATTCTTGTGTATTAAAATTGAATTTTTGAATATATTATGAACTATGAAAGCATTTTTAGTGTAAATACTACGACGCGCATGTGCGTAGTCAATTAATCAGATATAAATCATGTCGCTCCCAATATCATTATAAAATACGAGCGAATTTGAATCTGTCGAGAGAAGCTAAAGATGAGGGGTTGTATTGACAAATTGATATTTAGAACTTTCATCTCCTAAAGCTATAAGTATCATAAATGTATTGGAATTTGCTGAAATCATGAATATACACATCAATATCTTAAACGAATAAAAAATATATATGTGGAATTATTATAAATATTCTAAGAAAGAAGAAATTAATTAGATAAAATAATCTTTCGCCATAAAAGCAATAATAAAACGTCGTCATTGTCAAAATTTGTAATCATGTAATTTGTTAACCGAATCATGCTAAATAATATAATTAAAGTAGTAAAATTATTTGGTTTTGTAGTGCCTCAATTAGGCTGTGAATTTAAGTTATGATGCAACGATACTCTCATGGGATTCAGCACCCTGCAATCCATATCAATCAATATAACTATTTGGTAAAGATGAAGTTTTAAAATATCAATTTGTGTCA
This sequence comes from Araneus ventricosus, assembly GCA_013235015.1. NCBI lineage: Eukaryota > Metazoa > Arthropoda > Arachnida > Araneae > Araneidae > Araneus > Araneus ventricosus. Next base: position 70,808 of record BGPR01007305.1, on the reverse strand, counting down.
ACCCTTATTTCTTCTGACAGAGCTAAAATTCTGTTCGTTGTAATGAATTTGCCGATATCTTTCTGAATACTAATGATATTGAACTGAATTTTTTTGCGTAAGTTTCCCTATATGTCTGGCTTTAAAGTCGTAAAAGAAAAATTACACTATGTTTCGCGCATGCGCAGTAAAACATTATTTATTAAAAATGCTCATAATTCCTGTAATATTCAAAAATTCGTTTCCAAATTTTTACAAAATTCTTCTCTGACATATTGGCATATGTTCTGTAGGTTTTGTATAATATAACAGAAAACTGCATGTTATAAGCAAAAAACACGTGGGAAAATTTGAGTTTTTAAGAAAACTTTTATATCTTCCCAAATATTTGTGGTGAGTTTACGGAAATTCCTGTAAATATTAAGCACATTAAACATTGCCATTTCTGAAAGTTTCATCTTGTTATCAGTATTCTGTGAAGGGGGGTGGGCCAAAAACGATTTTGTCTTTATCAGTTTGTAGATGGTCCCCTAATTGCCCTCAGGACCGAATCTTCCATGTAAAATGTGAGTTATTGTCTATTCTTTACATGTCCGAAATTTAAAGGCAGTCAGTTAAACCTTTCCGGAGAAATTCTAAAAAATGAGAAAAGCTGTAAGTGTCCGGATACTTTTGGGCATATAGTGTATTCTACTCACAAATGCTTGATCTGAATTAAAAAGCTTTATGCATGTTTGAATCAAGTATAAAGATCTTTCTCCATTTAAAATTTTGACTTTCAAAGGGAAAAGTAGCTTTATGAGTAAAATTTTAGCAAAGAATAATTTGAGAGAAAATTAAGGAAGCTGCAAGCTTTTTAAATAACATGAATTTATTTGTTCGAATAAACATAAATATATTAACATTATGATATGTTAAAGCAATTTTGATTGGTTAAATCGAATTCTGAAAAAATATTCACTTAAGAAAATTAATGCTCCTGGCTATAATACAAAATGTTCAACAAATAAATATTAATACTTATAAAAATATAAGATACTTCTAAATAGAAAATAACATACAAAATAAAATTATCTACTTCAATAAAATATACAAATTAAAATTGACAACATTAAGATTAAACTTAGTAACTAGAAAAAAATGAAAAAAGAAATGCTCAAGTTGGAAAATAATATATATAAAAAAGAAACATTATAAATGTTACATAGTTTCAATTTGATGACAAAAACCACTTTGAATTTCTTGTCTTATTCAGTAGGATCTGTACAAACGAAAAACTTCATTAAACTGCAAAGATAAAACATTTAGGAATCAAGAACTTATGTGAAACTTATTCAATTCCTCCACACTGCAAAAAATAAATGAAAATTCAATAAGTCAATGCTTGCTTTGACAACAGTATTTGAACAGTACTTTGAGAACAGTGAATATCCAGTATTACAAACATTTTAATATCATGACACAGAAAAGAAATTTGGTGATATAAAATCAATTTTTATTAATATAAAGTAATACAAGGTTAGCTAAATGTGCAGTCTACTAGTAGTGAACGCATACTTCCACATAATGTTCACAATACAAATTACAGAAACTATCTACTAACTTGTTATTAAAAAAAGCTTTCAATCAAAAAAAGTGTTTAAATCACCTGCACGTTATATATATATATATAATATCATTTAAAGTTTCATACACTAAAAAAATATGTAATTTAGACTTTTACTCAGTTCCAGTGCAAAGAATCCAATTAGTAAAATGGACTCGCGAATTCAAATGCTGAAATAAGGCAATTCCATGTTTGTTAAATGGACATTTTTTTTGAGATATAGAATTTTTAAAATTTCAGTTTTTGTCACTAAGATGAATGAAATTCAAAAAAAGGAAGCAAAAGATTAAATTTCCATACATTTTCAAAAATCAAATGTTATTGCAGTAATAAAAAAATAATTTTTTCCACGCACAGAAAAGAAAATGCTGGCTTTACAAATCAATGATAAAGAGTAGAACTGAGGTTCCCAGCATGTGTATCCCCGGGGGTATGCGGCAGACCACTTAGGGCACACAAAAGCAATGTTAGTAATGGTGGAAACTTTAAAAGGCATTGGTTTAAAATGAAAAATAAGTTATAGAATTTCACTTCTCCAAGTTCATGTGAAAGCTATGCAAATCCGAAAACCTACTGGGTAGCAGCAGTGAAAGTGAAGTGCCATGAAGTCAGTGTTAAAGCAATAAAGTATTTAAAACATATCATGAACACAGGACCGTGGAAAGAACACATGGACCAGTGGTGTAGTCACAAAATAAGCAGTGCCGGAATGCTCAAACCTGGGTGACAAAAATCGCGCTGTTTTAAGGACGTTTCCACAATTTTTTCTTATTCATTTTTCATAAAATAAAGCAGTCCTGGAACGGCATTCTGGCGCGATCCAGCTCCATTACACCCCTGACATGGCCTTATAACATATTCATAACAAATATCGCAGTAAGCTTGAAGCCCCGGGCGGCAAAATCAGACATGCAGGGAAGCAAGTTTATAAACGAAGAAGAGCAGCGATGTCAATGCGTAAACAAAAAATAAAGTAATTAATTCGCATTTCATCTTTAAATTGCAGATATGTGAAAGAAAGACTGGCGATGGGTGTCCGATTTCGCACCCCATTTGCAGAGATCGAGGGGGTCAAACAACGATTTGCGTTGCTAATAAAAAAGTTCTTTTTTCCTCGAATTTATTGTTTCTATTTTGAGGTTGATGTTCCCTATGTAACTTGTAAAGGAAGGGCGGCATGTTGCAAGTTCGCCCCGGGCAGCCAGAGTTTCAGCTACGCCACTGCCTATTTACTGTTATAAAAAATGGAATAAAATGAAAAATTAAAAATAATTCCCACAAATGTTATTAAATGGATTCAAGTCTTTTGACTCTGAGACTAACCAAAGTCCTTAACATTATTAATAAAAACTTCTTCGTCCAGAGGGTTGGTGGAGGGGATGTGACAGCAGGGTGCACGGGAGAAAATAAAGGTTGGGAGCCGCTGGAGTAGAACAAGCTGCGAATCCTGCTTCAGTCTAAAACTATGCCTATGATGACACTTTTTGAACAATAAATAAAGTCAGAATTCTGATATTCTGTCCAAAAATTGAATTAACTTACTATTGTTCCTCTTTTAAAAGATATCCATGCCAATGTGAATACTTTTAATGAAAACTTGATGAGCATACTTTCAGGATCTTGAATTTCAACAACTCTTAAAAAAAGTCAGTGGCGAACCCAGGAGTTGGGTCTGGAGGGGACTGAGGTCATAAAAATTTTGCATCGTCATGACGAATGTCAAACATATGGCTTATGAAAACCAAAATACTTAACTTTACAGACCTTACTCACCTGACAAATAAGAATCATAGGGAACAGTACAATACTTTCGATAATATAATAAAAAATACAATGAAATAACTAGCCAAAAAAAATATTTTTGACCGCGTCAACACTACAAGTATGACTAGAAAAGCAGAAAAATTTTCGAACCTGTCAAGCCAGAAAGTAATGTTGTCACGTTTTTATTATTATTAAAAAAAAAAAGAAAAAACACGGGAAATTAAGAACAAACCGTTGTAGTGATATTAAATAAAATAAAGAATTCTGGTTTAGCTCCGGGAGGGGCTGTAGCCTCATAGCACCCCCCTGGATTCGTCACTGAAAAAAAGTAGAAACCATAAACTATACTCATAACATCTAAATGATTTAAATACTTCTCCTAATTATTATGCGTTTCTCAAACGCATTTTAAAAGATAATATCTCTAACTCATATTGTGAAATTCTTACTAGAAGCATTTGGCAGCTTAGCATTTTTTTCATACAATCAAAAACAGTAAAAAAAAACACTTGGCATGACAGCACTTTGTTACAAAAATCTAATACATACAAAATGAAATTTGACTTCTACTTATTCTTAATTTCCATACAGAACAATGAAAATTTCTACCTCTAATATATAGGAACAATCTTATGAAGGAATGGGCTTTTCTTTAAATCACCACAGAAACAAATTCTTTATACTGTTAAAATACATAACCATAAACAAATGAATTACTACCTGCCAGCTAAGGCATGTGGAAAGCCTAAATGACCCGGCCACTACGACAATTAATCGGGCACTGTGGCCCTCGCATAACAGCCCTTATTATGAGCAGCTCATGCGACGACCCCCAGACAGAGGTACAACCCGTCATCGGCAGGGGGGGATTCAACCCTCACCATTACTATATCCCACTGGGAAGTGAGACTCTGCTTACTTATATGGCAGGTTCTCATCCTCATATTTGAGGTGTCCCCTTAAGTGGGAATATACAGTTAAAATACATATAAGAGAACATATCCAGATGTTTTGGGCATGCAGATACAGTTAAAATACATAATGTAAACTCACTTTTGAAGTTATATTAGCAGTAAAAAATGTTTTCATACCAACAATTAATTTAGATTATAAATGTATAAAAAGAAGAGAAAGTTTATGCATAATACAACTGATATAATTAATATTGTAATGTTTCTTTAATATAATCCCTGGTGAATTACACTGATTCAGAAGCGTAGTTGATAGCAACAACATTTTTTTTTTTTTAATTCAACAAGATCATGACAATTATCATTCCTGTAAAAAGCAATTGCCTAAATTCTTTATGATAAGGAATTCAGCTATTGATATAAATAAATGCTACATGAAAAGTTACAAAATTATCTTGAGAATTTTTTTTAAATCGAAATACATAACATAATTTGTATAAAAAATTCATCACACTGCACAGAATATATTAAAATCTAATATAAAATGAATTAATAATTATAAATGAAAAATGAAACATTCAAAGATGTGTACAAAAATGTAGTCAAATAATAGAAAAATTAACCACTTAGAAATAACTAACTAGTTAACCATTAAAATGATATAAAGTATTATCAAAGATAAGTGAGCTTAACATTTTGAAAAGATAAATATCCTTCAATCCAAAATTTGGAAATCAATATATCAAAAAAGATTTTAGCAGTCAAAGTTTCTAAGCCACTGAACAAAAATTGTTTACTTATAATGAATTAACTCATGTAATATAAGAAAAAAATTAAATATTTCACAATAACATTGGAATCCACTTTTTCATATAGATATTCATACAATATTAAAATGAAAATTAAATTTAAAGAATCACATCAAAGGTGTAGAAAATTACGGAATGTAAGTCGTCACAATTATTAAAGTTAGTTTTTTATCCCCTACACAATTAAAGTAGGATTTCAATCATATACATATCATGCAAACTAAAAAAAATAATAAAATATTGTGTAATAATATTTTATTATAAACTAAATAAAATACTGTGTAATAATATTTTATTTATATGTGTAATAATATTGTATATAAATGAAAAATTGTGTTTAAATGTTATTACTATACTTTAAATTTGTAACAAATCAAAACTGGTCTCAGTATCACCACTATTATATTCATAAATATGATGGAAAAACAATCTTATCTCTATTTTTTCTTAGTTCAAAAGGTTGAATAACTGTTAAAGTAAAATCAGGTACTAAAACAAAACTCTATTTTAAAAACAAATGCATACAATATATGACTAGTTTCAGAGCTAGTTAAAAATTTAACACAAATAAATGAGATTTTTGAAACATTCATCTTACGGTCATATTGATGTATGAACATTTTGGTTAAACATAATCAAATAATTCATGACGACCAGCTGCTACAATAATTACAATCAATGTAGATGAAAGATCAGGAAAAAATTCATAAAAGAAGTATGCAATCCCATTTTAATTAGTTTATTTTTACTAACACGTCTCATAGAAAATGAATATATACACATGGAGATATATTTAACATCCATGCACAAACAGATAGTTTTCTCACTTCTGCTTTCCTTTAAAATCAAAATTTTACAGGGTAATTCTAAAATCTTTAGTATAAATTTAAATGCAGGTAGAGGGAACTGCAAATAGGCACATTTTGTAATGGAATGTGAGATTGGGAATGGTATATCAACATTGTAAAGCGTGATGATGAAGCAGTTGCTGATTAGGCTACGTTTGTCTGTTGAGGTAAGTAATATTCAGAATTCTCACCTTAGGGTGGGCAATAATCCAAGTGACATGAGATCTCCATTACAATTTGGGTTGAGCATGGTACAAAAGTACTTAGTAGGATCGCACACCCAACCTAGTTGGTAAAAAAGCTGTCATACAGCAACTTTCTACAAAACACCTCGCTTTCCCACATCTGTGCCTGTGAGATCCAAATTCATGTAATGATGCTCTACTCAGGCCTGTAGACAGAGGAAGGGGGAAATCCCCCCAGGTGCGGACACAGGGGGCTAGCCGGCCTGGGCAGAAAAATATGTTTTTCTTATTTTTAAGAGTATTTATTTTTATCCATGACCAATGGAGTCCATGAACATGTGCCATGGAGTTCATGCACTTTTTACATTTATTTTCTCTGAATATAAAGCTCACACATCCTCATCATATTAATTGAAATTACAATAGGTGCTTAAACGTTAGATTTTTCGCAACAACATGTGATGTGACCAGGTGATTAGTATTCACTACAGTCATAATTCATACGGAAGGGCCAGTGCATTGTCGTAGGGCCTGGCTTCACTAACAACAGATCTGTGCATACGCCTCAAAATCTGCACTGGAAATTAGCAATTTATGACGACAAACTGTACTATCTCAATACACCATTACCGCACATACATAACATTATAAAATCTGCTTATTTTGGTCCCTTCTACCAGTCATTAAATGTGTATCAAATATTTTAGAATCACCTTGCACAAGAGGTTTAAATGAAATTGATTAACCTTACTTGTAAAATGCATATTTCTTTTATGAACATTCCACACATTGAAATGCTGCAAGTTCAAACACACACTGGCTTCACTGGTTTCAAGCAAAGTTATATAAAAGTGGTATTAAAACTAATGTGGACTAGTGTGCTTCTCCCAAACTACTGGTATCCTCAGAATCCCAGGGGATTGATAAAGAGGTAAGATTGTACATTTAAATAATATTCAATGGTCTTCAGGCAACTCTCTACACTTCCCAATGTGTTTTCACAAAACCATGGGCTGCAATAAAATATTAATAAAATGTATGACAATATTACACCTGCAAATACTTAACAAGCTGAACACTTACCAAAGAATATATTAAAAAATTATACAATATATAAAATGTTTACATCCTCTTCATTTTATAATTAACAGAATAATTAAAACTATGTAAAATATTTAATTTTTATGCAATTTAAGATAATTACTTCTTATAACTAAATAGAAAAATGAATAAAATACAATTAATACTTTAATTATTCAATAACTAGAAAAAAGATAAACCACAATAGAGATAAGTAATAATTATTTCAGAAAATGATAAATAATAATGATTCACATAACGATTTAATTAAATTACTTGTATCTTTTCTCAATATCCTGTTTCCTTTTAATTCAAAAGATGCTTCAATTGAAGTTTCTCACGATATTCTCTTAAACAAAGCACTGCTTCCATACATTTGTTTCGTATCATTTTTTAAAATTAAATGCAGTTAATATTTTTTTTTATCAGAAGGAAAGACGATAGTTTAAGGCATCTTTTTTTTTTTAATGGCAAATAAAAATATTTCCAATCTTTAATTCTTAATTCTTCTCTTAATTTCGAGGCAAGAGCATTTATGTTTTTTTTTTAACCAAGGCAGAGCTATTTTACATTCAAATATTATTTAGTCATAAAAAAGACAAAATTGGACAATCAGTTATTTTGCAAAACAAAAATTGATGGGATGATATGAAAAATTTAACAATTCTTATTATAATCTACTAGAAATATTACAAACTTTAAAAAAATGCTACACTTTCATTACACGCATTTCATATGAACTCGGATTATTTAATGTAAAATATTATATTTAATTGCTTCCACATTTTTCTATCTCCAAGTTACTACAAATATGCTAGACTTTAACATGTAAAATTATAAAAATTTTAACTTTTAAACAATAGCAATTACAAATAATTAAAACAATATATAAAATATGTATAGAAAGGAAAAGAAAGCTGAGAAAATACAATCAGATTTTGTATAAATAAAAAAATAACAATTAAAATTATGAATAAGAAAAGTAAATTAAAAAAAAAAGGAAATGACATGAATTATCTTGAATTTCTTACCAATTAATTCAAGAATAGTTGCAATCTGCAAAATGAAATCAATCAAAAATCAGAATATTTAAAATGTAAGGTAAAATATTAAACAAAATATTCCATTCAATTTGCCAAGATTCAAAACTAAATATAATAATTTTTTTAAATTTTAAAGTACTTAAGCTCAATTAAATTTCAATGCATGTTGAATGCATGCACACAAAAAAATCTTTTAGTAGGATTTTTTTTTTATTTGCACTTTTGTGAAGTCCCTTTAGACTTTTCCTCAGAATCCTTTACTCATCTTCTAATTACTAATTTTTATGTATTAGTTTAGTCTTTTGCCTACAAAGTGTTCCTCAAAAAGCAACAGCTAAATACTCTTTTCATGCAAACCAGGGCTGGATGAACACTCCGTTTGTCCGTGTCCCGGCACAGAGTAAAAAAATCGAGGGGCGCAAAATCGCCAAAACAAAATGAGAAAAAAAATCGCAACGGAATTTCTGAATTAGAGAATTTTCTGAAAAAATTCTAAAAAACACTAAAGCAATCTAATTTTATGTACTAATGACCACAAAACTTTCAAGGCACTATTCTAGTAATCTATATAAAGGCAATGTCTGTGAATCTGTGTGTGTGCCCCCTGTGTGCAGTACAGTGTAGAGACCGCTGCACCTACATGTACAAAATTTGATACGAAGGTAGCCCAGGACAGAAGCCGAAACGACTCGAAGCGATTTTTTCGATTTCCTAAGTAGATTTTTCGTTATTTAATGTTTTATCGATTTTTCACCCTTTTCAGCGAAGTTCCATACTAAAATTGTTGAAAGTCCGGAAGTTGAACAGGTACAGAATTATTTTTATACCACCTGAAATGTTATTTAATAAATACCCTCCAATTTTAATTTTGACCAATTGCAAAGGTTTGGAATCCATTTTAACAGATGGAGAAACAGCCTTGAACTTTGTGATAAAATATCAGTGGTGTGTTCTCTATTGGAAAAAGATTTGCCAAATTTCGAAGCTTTGAAATTGATAACAAGAACGAATTTTGCTCCAAACTTGAGCATTGCTCTAAGAATTTTACTAACTCTTCCAACACTCCGGGGAACGTAGTTTTTCAACACTAAAAATAATAAAGAACTATTTGTGAATAACAACATCTCAAACAAGATTGTCAGACCTTGTTATATTAGGAATTGAGTAGGAACCGAGTAACAGTTTAAATGTTTCTGAATTAATTACAGAATTCTCTGAACTAAAAAATCGTAAAAAAAATCATCTGAATTATACTACTGTTAACTGTTTTTTAAATGAAATATTTTAAGTAAAAAGTTATTATAAATATTTATGTCAATTAATGTATTACACTGTTGTTTTTGGACGCTCGCTAAGAAATGTAAAAAAGACCATATACTTTTTTTTAAGAATTTGCTTACATTGTAGTTCTACAGGGGCGCAATTTTTTACTTTTGCACGAAGCGGTTCAAAGAATAAATCCAACCCTGTGCAAACACAAGGAACCACAATAAAAAAAGTATTGTATGATTTAATAATAATAAACTGCTGTACAAAATGATCTCATCAAGTTCATTTGCACAATCATATACAGTAGAGCCCCAGGAATCCGAACTAATTGGGACTGACCTCTGTTCGGATTCCGGGGAATTTGGTAAAATATTCTTGAATACCAAATATTCATATACAAATACCAGTAGAGTATTGACTCTGTGCGCTGTTTGAAGGTGCACAGAAAGAGCATGTGGCGATTTGCACAATACAGTGGCACACAAGTTGTGGATAAAAAGAAGATATCTGATTTTGTTTCAATTAATCAGGGTGCTGTATTCATTCTTAAAGACCAATTAGAATACATCTTTTAAGTTAGGAATAAACATTATCTTTGTTTCTGTTTTGTAATTGTTATTTTTCCTTCATTTTTCAGTGAAAATTTTTCAGAAAATTATAAAAGAGATGTTCAGATTATCCGAAATTTCGGATTCCTGGGGTTCGGATTCCCAGGGTTATACTGTAGTTATGAGTTTTACAATGCCTTCTATTTTGTATTTTCAGAGGAGAAATAAATGATGCTCAAAACAAATATCGATTGAAATACACGCATAGATTAAATGACTGTGAGTAAATTATTGCAGAATCATAAAGAAATTTATTCCTTAAAATAAAACATGAAAAAGACAATAAAACTTCTATATTACTATAACAGATTCAAAATGTAATGAATCTATACTTATAAAAGGCAATGTTTGTGTGTGTGTCTGCGATGTCCAGACGAATCTATCGCACTTACAGCCATGAAATTTGGCACACAGGTAGTCGTAATGGTGACTGAATGCACCTCGAAGCCGGAATTTTAAAATTTAATCCAGAAATTTTTTTATTTAATATTTTGTGTTGTTTTGGGAGATTTTTCGCACTCACTTCTCAATAGCATGGCTTCGAATAATTGTACGAAAACAACAATTACACCATGGAAAGAACAAACGATTTCCGTTCTAATGAAGTTTGTTTCGTATGTCTAATGTAATTTACTGAATTTTGAGAAATTTTTGAAAAATAGTCACTTTTATGGTAATTTTTAATAACGATGTCTTCAAATTATCGCAACTGACGTTCTAACATCTCTATAATTTTCATTTTTTTCAGCTTATAACTGGAACGTTTCTGTACGATTTAAAACAAGAACGGTTAAAATATCTTTTTTTCGTTTTTTTTTAAATTAATTTTTCCCTGGTCAGTTCAAACAGTTTTTTTGCTAGCGAGATTTAACAGCAAGAGTTTCTCCGGAGAGTGACCTTCCTCGCGGCAGGTGACGTCATATGCATTCATTCCCAGCACGCATTTCTACAATCCGATTTTTATCTTTTGTTTCGATTTTGTTTTCAAAACTTTTTCGTGTCATTGTGGGAATTCTTTTTTCCCATTTTGTTGAAGTCCTGATTCCAAGGGCAACACTGAGCGCGTACTGCTAGTTTCTAATAAACAAAATGTAATTAATATTTAATAAAATAAATTAATATTTTTTATTCCTGTGAGAGGAGTTTAAGGTAACATAAATTCAAAAAATACAAACTTACTGCAACAGGTGATGTTGCTCTTAAAACAAGACACTGAAACTCTTCAGCAATTGTGCAAGTAGTATTCCTGAAATGATATGATATATTAAGCAACTGGAAAAGAAACCATAAAAATACATAAGTTAAATAAAACATACAAAATATTCAATTTATTCTGAAATACTCATCATGAATAATGGCTGACATATATTTTTTTTCACGTTTTCACATTTCTTCTGAACATCAAGAGAATTTCATAAAGCATTGTACATAAAATCTTTACACTATTTTTGTTTCTTTATTCCTTTAAAATGAGCTACAGTTTAATGTAAGAAGAATAGAAAATTATCTTAAATTCTTGGTCCCTTTTTAAAAGTCATGTCAAAACTAAAACAGCATTTTTAAAAAGAAGTTCCAATATTTATATCTTCTTAAATAGTAATTAAAATCCATTTGCATGGATGAAGAAAGTTTTTGACAATTTCTTTTCACTAATAGAATCTGAGTTTTTGGTAAGATGCATCCAGAAAGTAATGGATGTTAATAAAGGATACATTTTGTGTCTGAAGAATTAATAAATCTATTTTAAAGAAAATTTAGGTTTACATAATAGGGAAGAAATTATTATATATTACCACTGTACTAGCAGCTTCATTAAAGCTCTAATTTCTTTCATAATAATATTATTTTAAACATCTAATTCTGCTATTATAAACTCTTTTCAATTATTTAAACAGGACAAAAGAATGCTTACCCAAAAATGAATGCGAAAATATCTGGACACACTTTTTTTCTGCCACAAGCAGATATTTCTGAAAAATGCTTGTGAACCATAACCTTAGAAAAGGGAGAAAAAAAAACTTAAGAAAAAAAATCAATTATTATTAACATATAATGTTGCTTCAGTAGTTTAAAAATCAGATTATATACCATCTCAGATGATGACAATAATTTTTTTAACAGAAAGAATGTCTAAGTGAGATGTACAGTTTTTATACATCTTCTCATATTGCAAATATGAGTAAAATTAATTCTATCTGTTTGTTTTTAGACTAAAAACAATTTTTATAATTTCTCTAACTGCAAAATTATGAACCAGGATTCTTTGCATTAGTAATTACACCTAGCAAAAATTTTAAAGTTTCAAAAGCCTTGTTAGGATATATATATATATATATATATATATATATATATATATATATATATA
>BGPR01007305.1:0-57974 GCA_013235015.1 Araneus ventricosus | reverse complement strand
GAAAACCAAAACAACAAAAAAGGGAATCAAGTTGTTAATCATGTTGTTTCGATTTCCTATGTTTACTTCATCTGAAATATTACTTCTTTTAGTTTTTTATTTTTTTTTATTTGTATCTATTTATTTAATTTTTTTTTGTTTTTGTTTTTTTATATATATATATATATATATATATATATTCTTAATCTAGTTAAATTTCTAGTTCACAACTCAAATTGCTGGTTATTCCACAATTAAAATACGAGTCACTTAAGTAAGATTTTCAAAAGATTTTATGTTCATGCAACCATTGAAACAGTGTCAAAATCAGATAATCTCTCATCTTAAAGTCATACAACTAATAGTTCTCAGTATTGTAGCGTTAAATATCCAGCTAGAATTTGATGCCTAGCAAATCTCCTTTCTCTCATTAGTTCATTACAATGGTTAATCTTTAACTAAGAGCTAATATGCTGTAAAGATATAAATATGTCAAATACAAGTGTATGAAGAATTTATTTATCATTAACTGAAGTTTTATTTATTTTATGCATAAATCATTTGGAATAGCTACAGCAATTTTTAACACTCGTAATTATCCACTTTAGTGACGGCCAGCAGGGGCGTGGGGGGGGGGGGCAGTTGCCCATACTTTTTGCTGTGAAATTAAATTTTTATTTCATTTTAGCTACCTAAAACTAAGAATTATTAAAAAGCTATAGTGTTCGGGAAAGTTAGCTAAGTTTGTAGCTAAATTTTTCGTTGTTGTTGTTGTCTACCTCTATACTCCTGGTACTTTTAGATGTCTATAAATTTTTTGCGCCCTCCCCCTACTTTTTCAACCCAATCACTGACACTGATCCACTTTAGAAATGAATCGATTCATCTCCTTATGCGGCATCTACATATTAACCTTGCTGACTATTCCAAGTACATAATTGTCTTGACACTGTTGAGTGGTTGATTCTGAGAATTTCTCCATCTCTTGAGTTGATCCATGCTGATTACTTTAATTAAACGCAATATTTTGTTTAATTAAAAGATCAGATTTCCAGAACATGGTGCACCACCTAATATGGTTTCCACGGAACCTTTTGAACAACTTCTGGCACATGGAATCATCAATGGCACGCTCACTATGTACATCTTTGGTATCTGCAAAGCATTCTTGCCTTTTTTAGAAATAAAAAAGTAAAAAATGTCGAAAATAGAACTTATTATCTATCATTTTTAATGCTTAACAAAATTTAAAAACCATAACCAAACATCCCACCCCACCCACACACACACAATTCTTTTTTCTAAAATTCCTTCTTTCAAACATCAAAAATTTTTTTTAATGTTGAATAGATAACACTTTTTTTTGCAATGCAAACCATATAGCAAAAAGAACAAACTTTTGCAACAGCTCAATATTTATAGAGCAAACTAAGATTATAGCTAAACAAGATTAAATTTTCACTGTAGTTCCCAGATTATAAAGCTGTAATATATTCATATATCACTTCAGATTTTCCTATTTTCTATGAGCAATATAATTCCTTCTGTTATATTGTTCCTTCCCTTAAAATTTAAAAAAAGGAAAAAATATTACCTCCGTTTCATCCTTGTCGAAAATTTTAATCTCTCTTTCAGTGACATACATTATTACTTCCTACATTGGAAAGAGATTATCGTCAGTCAAGAACTGAATTACTTAATAAGATAATGTATAAATACATTAGAATGTAATAAATATTATAATACATAAACACATTGATTATCATAAAACTACATCATGCACATCAAAAAAAATCGCAAAATAATTTCTTATATAATATTAAAGTGTAATATAATGCATTTAAAATTCCAAAGCAATCAAAATTATAAATTTTGCTATCACCTCAGAAATAAATTCCCACATATCAATTTAAATATATCCCAAAAAATTCTTAATTATTTTTTAAAAAATATTTTACTAACAAGGGAATTTTGAAAAGAATACATATACTTGAAGCTAAGCATACAGTAAATGTATATATTACATATACTTCTAAAAATCCAAAAGAAAAGTTATAAAATACAGTAGAACTTCGGGAATCCAAAATTTTGGATAATCTGAACATCTTTTTTTTTTTAATTTTCTAAAATGTTTTTATTAAAAAATGAAAGAGAACAACACTTATGGAATCAGAAACGAAGCTAATGTTTATTATCAACTTAAAAAAAAAACATTTGAATTGGTATCTAAGAATGAATACATCACTTTAATTAGTAGAAACAAAATCGGTTATTTTCTTTTGGCGTAATAAACTAAATCTGCTTGACAATGTGAATTGCAGCTAGCTCTTTCTGTACTCTTTCACAGAATACCCAAAGTCAATACTCTACGGCATTTGGTAAGTCAAGAGTATTTTACTGAATTTTCCAGAATCTGAACCAGTGGTGAATTCCGGAGGAGGGCGGTTGATGTGTAAAAAATGTTGTATCGTTTTGACGGATGTCAAAACTTATGGTTTATGTAAACAAAAACACTTTAAGTTTACAGATTTTACTCACCTGACAATAAGAATCATAAAAACACTACAATACTTTCGATAATTTATAAAAACCACAATGAAATAACTAGCAAGAACATAGTTTTCACCACATCAACGTCACAAATACAAGTGGAAAACTACAAAAGTGGGAAAATTTTCGAGCCTGTCAAAAGCTAGGAAGAAATGTTGTCACTTTTTAAAAAATTTAGATTAAGAAAAACAGCTGTAGTGATTTTAAATAAAATAAAAAATTCTGGTTTAGTTGGAGGAGGGGGGGCTGCAGCCCCATAGCCACACTGGATTTGCCACTGATCGAAACAGAAGTCAACCCCAATTAGTTCAGATTTGCGAGGTTCTGCTATATAATTTATTTGATAATGACTTGTTTTCTAGAAACATTACTACAATAAATCAAAAGTATTAAAAAAGCCAAAAAGTGAAAAATAAATAAAAGAAAAGTCAGAAAATCAAATAATATAATTCAAATTTACTTCTGTTTCCCATTTCAGATCCAATGCTTTGCTGATAGCTTTATCAATACATTCAGCTTTTTCATCCTAGAACAGAACATAAGTATTAGGAATTTAATAAATAAAGGTGAGTGCTTGCTAATATGCTTGCCAATTGCAGTGATTTATACCACTCCACATTTTTAGAACTTTATACAAGTATTTCAGAAAGAACTGGAAAAAACAGGCTTGATTAGAAACCGCTACATTAAATAGTTTATTTTTGGTTAAATAATACAATGACAATTTTATGAACCACCAATTCCTACATTTGCCACTTTTTTTAACTATTAGATGCCAGAGAAAATCAACATTGAAGAAATTATTAATTATTAAATTTATTTTGATCACATGAGTTCATAAAAGCATTAGCCCATTTATACGAAATATTTCATAATCTTTGGGAAATACGATAATTCTAACTTGCCGGTTGCATCAACAGTAAATAATCTTAATTAGAAGTATTCAATGTATGGTAAAGGAGTAGGGTAGTCCATGTATACTTTCTCACAAGAATAAATGTGTTAAATAAAGGAAAAGTATAAAAATGGTTCTAGTGCTTTCTAAAAAAATTTATAAAAACAAAATACATGTGATGTACAATGTGCTAATTATTTATGTACAAGCAACCAGTTTTAATTTAGGAACCAATTCACCATTAATAACCCATAATCTTTTACATCCGTTTCTCTTTACTTATAGGCTAAATACGGAATTTTAAATGTGAATGAATATTAAATATCTGCTTGATTTCTTTGAATGTAAATTCATGTTGCATTAATCATTATTATTATAATTATTTAGAATATCTTTACCTTTTCCAGAGTTTGTGTTCAACACATCATTTCAAATGCAACTTTCTCATATCTTCCATTTTCAGGGGTATTTTTAATAAATAGTTTACTTTTACATTAAATTATGGGTGACAACTATAGAATATTTTTGAATAATTTTATAATTTCATCTAAAATAAGGAAAAAATATTTATATACAATGAGACAGAAATTTCTTGCAAATATTTATTTACAAATTTAGTCTCAAAATCAGATATAAAAATCAATTCCAAAAGAATACCTCAACTTTGAAAGACCATATTATAATTTTTTTTAAAAAAAAGCTACAACTGTGGTTGATCTATCACTTCAAGAATAATAATTTAAATTATAAATTCATTAATGTTCAGTCTGACTGACACAAGAAACCAACATGATAACCACTCAGGATCTAAACTCATCCTGCACTCTTTGTAGTATGGCTGGTGTTAGAATTTTGATGGTTGCAATTATTCTTGTTTTGAATTTATCTAGATTCGTTGCCAATGGAGGAAAAACCACTTGATCTTTAAGCACTCCCAAAGAAAAGAATCAGACTAAAATAAATCAGGGCTTCAGAAGGGCAAGTGATTAAGAGCCTGGACAAGATTTGTCTTGTGGCCAATCCATTTATTATGACAATTTTTTGTTTATGTATTCACAAACAAATAAATGACTAACAACATCTCTTGATAAATTTCAGAATGCCCCCTCATACTGATTTGTACAATAGTGCTCTAAGGGCTAAGCTCTTAAGAGTGCTCTTAGTTATGGAGATACCATCATTTAACACTGAGGCATTCTTTTGTAAACATCTTGTACAAAATATTATTAATGTTATTTCAGTTAAGGTATAAAATATATACAATTGAAAGTTTTGATTTTCTATTTATCTCCAAGACTTGGTATCAGAGCTTGTGTATTAGAAAGATGTGTTTCAACCTAAAAAAGCATTTTAAAAAATTATTTCAGTAATTATATGAGACTTTAAGTATGCATTCATTATTTAGTATTAAAAAATGCTTACATTTTTCTTTTTTTTTTCTACATTAGTGAAAATTATGCAACAACATCTGCAATATAATTTGCTTGTGATTTAAAAAATTTTGAGAGAATTATGTTATCACTTTGATAAATCTTCACAAGAAACTAAAATAATTACACAACACCCACTTTTAACTCGGTTTGTAGCATAAAAATTACTTACACTATGCACTTGAAATCGACCAAGAAGAATCAAGTTGAATTTCAAGCTGAAATAAAAATATTACAAGTAAGAAATTTCATAATATTATTCCCAGCAAACATTAATTATTATGAAAGAATAGCCTAAGAATATTTCACTACATTTAAGGTTTTAAAATAGAATCATATCCACAATGGCATAGCGACCCGGGGGGCGAGGGTGCCAGTTTTAGAGGCGCCATATAGTCAAAACAATACTGCATTTGTGCAATTTTTTAAGGCAAAATATGACAAGGATACCTTATTCTGGGTGCCATTTACACTTGCTAAGCCACTGATGACGACTGTGGTAAAAAAAAGGCATATTCTTCACTGGGTGCCACTTATTCTCACTACACCACTCGCCATGGTGACAAAACATTAATGTGTTTATGTCAATTTTTAGGGGCAAAAAAATACCAGGCCCCGGGAGCTGTTTCTACAAGGTAAGCCCTTGAGGATGACAGGGGGGGGAGGGCAAAAATATAAAAAAATATCATATTATGACCTGGGTGCCACTTGCCCTCGCTATGCCACTGATATCCCAAATAAATTATTAAGAAATTTAAGAAAATTCTTTTTCTCACTAACTTTAATAAGAACTTTTATTAAGACCCAAAATTATTAATTCTCTATCAACATTTAAATAGTAACATTATTAAAAGAAGAGGTCACATCAAAAATTGTTAATGGATTTCAAAATATTATTTACTGAACAGCAAACACTCATATACTCATTCTTTACAATAATTAAATTATCCCCCCATTTCTAAATGAAGTCTTTTTCTAATCAATGAAAGTAATAATAAATTTATCAACATAACACTATTTTTATAGCATTTTAAAACTACAGTTTAATGAAAAAAATTTAACCAAATAATTATTCTAATATAATCTAGATGTAACATTTTGATAAATAATGCCAAAAAATAATAACACTAAGTTTTATAAATAAACTTACCTACCGGAACCAGAGTCGGGAGTGAATACATAATCAGTTTCTTTTTCTTCTTTCCTTTCAAATGCTTTTCTTAAATGAAGTTTTTCAAATATTGGTTTTAATGGTGAATATATACTACCGACATAAAAACCCTACAAAGCACAGAAAAATCTCAAAAATTATCCAAGAGCTTCACAAAATGAAGGCTAACAAAATCAAGTAGGTAAAATTTCAAAATATTGGGAAGAAATACATAAAGAAATAAAACACTCTTCAACTGAATGAGCTCAAGGCAATTTCTTGTACATATAGAAGCCACTTCCTTCCTGGAGTATTTGGATATATTTACCAATAAATTAATAATAATAAGCTGATATATTTTAAGTTTTTTATTCAATCTTGTGCACATAAATTTTATTACTAGTATTTTTAAAATATTTATTTTGATTATTAATTCAAGATTTTGAATAAAAAAAACTAAAAAGTATTTGACAGTCAAAACGCCATCAAAATAAATATTGACGAGATGGACATCTTATTTCTAGTTCTTACAGGTAGAGATGCCACTTCACAGCATAATTTTGTCAATCAGTCTGCTGTGAAGGAGATCATTTTTAACAGTTTTTTTATTATATTCATTGAAATAATGGTTGTTATTAATCAACCTCTGGAAGAACAGCGATTCAATTATAAGCTCATAAACAAAATTACCTCCTTTCGAAAATTGTCCGCAAACTCTAACTTTAACTTCTTAATACACTCTAATATCGGTCTTCAATGCAGATAGGTCCACAATGCATTCAACTGCATAAGGAGGTAGTGGGGTG
Source organism: Araneus ventricosus (assembly GCA_013235015.1). NCBI lineage: Eukaryota > Metazoa > Arthropoda > Arachnida > Araneae > Araneidae > Araneus > Araneus ventricosus. The sequence continues at coordinate 51,164 of BGPR01007305.1, read as the reverse complement.
TTTTTTTTCCAATCTTCCACATGCATACCACATACTCACCTTTTTCATAGCACACTCATTGTTTTTTCCCTATTAGTAATTTTTTTTCAAATCATAATTCCCCTGATTGCCAAGGGACGGGGTCAAAAGAACTTCCAGCAACATTTCAGAGTTAATCTGGAAAACACCAATAATGGCTCGTAGGTTCTCAAAAAATCCTTATTTTAATTTGCAACCACTCCACACAGAGTTTGAACATATTCAATTAAGATGTTTGCTTCAATTCATACAGTTAAATTCATATAAATGCAGAACTGTATCTTACAGTATATCAATTTTCCATCTTAAATGTTAGCCAGCATTTGGACTATATAAAAGTATAATTTGAAAAACTGGTTAAGAAGTAAATAATTTTTAGCTACATGAATGTTATCTCGCTTTTTTTAACAAAGCCTTGCTATAGAAAAATTAACAAAAGTTATTTAAGATCTTGGCTTTATCATGCTGAAAAACTAGAAGTTGAAATCTATCTTCTGAGATTAAAAAGCACTTCTGTCATAAAGAAAGTACCTCATAAATATGCTTACTTTTACAACTGACAAATAAATGGGTAGCCCTCGATATTTATTAGCTAATGACGAAATAAGTCCTCTGTTGCACCTATATAAGCTTTGTCCATACAATTCATCCAAGACATCACCTGGTTCAATCTGATTCTAAAACAATATAGAACATTTTAATAAATTAAAAAGTCCTGAGATGAAAAACGAATGAGCTCTTTAGCAATGAACAATCAAATAAAAAAGAAAATGCATTTTAAAACTTTATATCCTCATGGTACTTAAAAATATCTTTAAAAACTGATCGTTTTTCGTGACAGTAATCAAAGGAACATAAAGAATGTAGTTCCGACAGCAAGTAGCAGATGGCGGCTGAAGGCAGAAATTAAATTTTTTAAAATTATTAATCAAACTAACTAAGTTAATTTAATTAATTAAAAAAGTTTTTCTCTTGCTTGTGGTTATCCTCTACTAAAACTTATGCAAAAATAAAATTAAAAAGTTGCTGGTAGGTTAATTTGCGATGTTGTCAAAATATGCTAATAATTTTGCTATTTGGCAAAATATCGACAAATATGGCGACAAAAATTAGTAGCCAAAAACACAGCAAACTTGGCAACTTTACTATAGAAATCCTTGGCAAGCATAGTGTTTGACTCAGCTACAGACCCTAACTTAATTAGAGATTTTCCCAACCTGAGATTTTGTATTTTCAAGCATATTTTGACATGTTTACACAAATTTAAACAAACTATATACAAAATTTATAAAATTAATAAACTTTACAACCAAACTTTAATGAATACTATTTTAAATTCCTGAAAAAGTGCACCACTTTTTTTTATCAATTTTTCCTTCTTTGGAATTATGATGATTTTTGAACGGCATAACAATACACTATTTTCTCTTTCAAATTTAAATAGCAATAAATTTAAATAAAATATAATTAACTGAATATATTACCACTCTACTTTAATAATGTACTTCTATTACTTTTTATAAGTGATAATAATAAAAATCTAACTCACTTCTTCAGCAGCAACACTTCCTTCATCAACTTTCACAACAATTACTCTTCCTCTTACATACCTATACAGAAGGAAAAGTTACTTTGTCTTTACATTACTAAATGAAGGAGTTACTTTATCATTCTACAATGATGCCGATTTCGGTTTATTATTGTTAAATATTCAAAAAATATATCAGAAACTATAACAATAAAAATGCTTACAATCATTATGTAATTGGCAAAATTGTAACTGCAAAATTTATTTTTTTATACTTTCCAATAATAGGATATTTGTTTAATGGCATACGGTAAATATAATCACTTTACACTTACGCAAATGTGATGCCCATTTCCTTACATGGAACAAATTCAAATTTTTTATAAACCTGCAAAAATAAAGAACATGTTAATAATTAGAAATAAATATTTCAGAAACTATATATGATCTTTAGATTTCTTACAAAGTTATTAAATGCATATATATTTTATACTTACTCCTAAATTCCATGTCTCATCTAGGAAACTAGCATTCTAAATGGGGAAAAAACACAGAAAATGAAATTTTTTGTTTCCTTTAACAGCTAATTTATCATATTTTAAAAATATAAGCATAATTATCTAAGTAGAAATAAAAATGCATGTGATGCATGTGATTAAAAATTATTTAAACTTCTTTTGTTATTCTCTTTATTCCAAAATAAATAATTACTTTACTTTCTCTAAATATCAAAAATGAAACAGTAGTTCAAAATTTAATTTAAAAATTATTACAAATGCAACATTCAAAGATGCTCGAGTTTGAAATTTATAAAGTTTTCTTGTTTTAAATTAATTTAAATATGTCAATGAAATATATCCTTTTGACATGTCATGAATCATAATGGAGGTGGGAATAAAAAAATGGAGGTGAGAATTTCTTAACATTTTTCCCACAAAATATTGTTTTTAACTGCATTAACTAAACAACAGTAAACTATTTACTTTTCAGCAGTGACATATGCATTGCATAAGTTCTGTTAGCATATTTTTTAACTTCAAAATATATCAATTGAATTCATAATACAAAAATTCCATAAAAAAATATTACAAATTTAAAATTTATTTTAAAAAAATGATCACCGATCATTTATATATAAATTAAATCCTAAGAATATACAAGCAAAACAAAATGCCTTTCTCTACATTAACTTACCTTAAGTTCTAGTTTGAAATCAATTTTATTCAATTCGTGTAAAAGAGATGAAAGGATCTCTAAAAACAGAAACACAAAACTGTTAAATTCTGTTTTAACTAAATAAAATATTATCCGAGTGGGTGAAAAAAAATACATTATTATTCAAAAATATGTTTTTATATGTAAAAATATAAAGAAACTATGCAGTGGTATGGTTACAGAGAGGCAAGGGGAGAAAGGATATCCTGGGCAGTAGTCTTAGGAGGTGATGTGAGCAAAAAATGTTATTGCATTTATTTCACTTTATAAAGCCAAATTTCAAACCCTGGTATAATGAACCTGGGATATAACAATCCCTCAGTTATAATATCATATCAGGTCCCAACCGAACTCCTATGCCACTAATGTATTTTCGAATGCTTATAATGATCTTCAAAAGCAATGAATTTGGATATAGTGAACCAAAATTCCCACTCTTTAAACTTAATTTTAGTTATTTAATGAAAAAAAATCACTATTTATTTATATACTTTAGAGAAATAAATGTAAGTACAATTAATGTCATTGAACAATTTTTTTAAGAAAAAATATTTATTGAAATAAATATTATAGCCCATTACTAATTGCAATTTAGTATAATTAATTTGTTCAGCAGAAAAATGCATTTCAGGATTATAGGAAATTTTGTGTAGCCAATATTTGAGAAATTGGATATAGTGTACCCTCGGTTATAAAATACTTTTGGATCGGTCTATGTATGATGGTTCGTCATAATGGAGTTTGACTGTATAATGAAAAAGTAAATGCTGTGGCAACATTTACCCTTGATATGCCAGTTTATACTTTTAAGAATTGAAACAATATAATGAAATATAAACTTTAAAAAAGTTCAGAGGGGTCTTCTTAAAAAAAAACATTATATAAAATTGAAAAACTGAGATGTTTAATGAGGAAGGTATATAATTTCACTTCACCATGGTAACGTATGAGAATTCTATGGAGTTAAAAATTTCAAGTAGTATAAGACTACTGATGTTAATAAAAGCTGGAAATTTTATGCTAGTAAAATCTTTAAAAAAGTAAGAACTTACAACAAAACATGTCTGAAACTGTTATGGAAAATTTCCAAAATATAAGAGTAACTTACCACACATTATCTCATTTCCTAAAATTGATGAGTTTGGATCATAGGATGACTAGGGAATACAAAAATTATACCAATCATCAATATTTGGAATTAAATACATCATTTTAATTGAAAACACCAAACTTTACAGATATGTTGTTTACAGAATCAGTTAAAAATAAGAACAAACTTACTAACAGAAACTATTGGATACTCTGTATAGCTCTTACTATTTCCTTTTAAAATTAATTTACTGTACTTTGTAACAGAACATATTTTGAAGCTTAAAAAAAGATTAAAAATTTCCAAATTCATTTTCTGTGAATGAATAACTGTAATGGAATAAAAATAAGATGATTCAATATGGAGATGATCATCTTAAAATAGTGAAAAGTAAGTTAAATGCACAGAAATGGATCAGTAATAATAAGGATAAAAATTAATTAACATTTATAATTAGCATAAGAGTTTTATACTTTACAAAATATAGAAAAAAAGAATATGCATAGAAAAATAAAACACTTCCACTCAACAATTAAAAATTAAAGAGAAAAGATCAAACAATTCCACAAAGAAATATATTAATGCAAAGCAATTGAGATTTTTTGTAATACATTAGAAAAACCAACAGCCCCCTTGATTTCCTCTTTCATATGCAAATAAGAATTCACTTATTTCATGAGGTCCTAGTTAATTGTGACTTTGTGATTTAAAAGCAAATGTTCCCGATTTACATTTAAAAAAAATAAAGATCCGTAAACCATACAAATTACTTATCTCAATGATGATTGACACCATTGATTTTCATTTTTAAATTTTGATGTTTTTCAACAATATTTTTGTAAATTATTATCCAAAGGAAAAAAATTTTACACCATTTTAAAATTTAATTTTAAAAATTATTTAGCAAAAATAGATTTTTAACTATAGCCACAACAACTAGCATAAAAACAAATGTACTTAATATTTTTCATTGGACAGAGTGATAACACACAAAAACTACCACTAAAACTTTATATTACATAATACAATACATTACATGATACAATACCATAATATTACAAAACTAGCCGCTTTCGGTGACAAGCTTGCTTGCCGGGAATATAATTTCAATTGAATCTCTTGTATGTAATTTGATATTCATGGTTCCCTTAACAAAGTAATTTTAAAACCTGACAGACATTTTACTGATGTTCTTTCGGTAGCCTCGCACCTCTTCTGTTTGTTGTCTGCATGAACGTCCCTAATGGAGTCGAGTAACTGTCTGTGCCATGTAGCACACAATTGCCCGTTGTCGGCATCAACTTCACTCGTTCCTCTTGCAAAATATGCATTTGATTTTAACTTTAAAATGGCGTGGCTTCCAGCAGCATGTTAGCTGATACTGACATGATTAAAGAAAAAAAATAATATTACCTTAGCTTTCAACAATGGAAGAGAAGCACGCAAATAAATATTTGTTTAAACAATGAAAACGGTTAGAATTGCGTTGCAAAAATGAAAAGCATTGTTGTAAATTATGCCAAAAAATATTTTTTTAAATTTATTAAAATTAAAGAAAAATCATAAGACAACTTAATTGATATCATTCAAAAGGTAATTTTTTGCACTTTCAGGTGGTATAAAAATAATTTTTGTGCTTTAATATTTTCGAAAGTTATTAAGGATAAACGCCGAAATTTCGCTTAATTTTTAATTAAAATTTCTAAAAAAGGGCTCCAAGGTGCACATTCCCACCCTCGAAAGTATGTTTGTAACAAATTTCATAGTTCTAGCTTGAGCGGTGTGCTCTGCAGAGTGCCAACATACAGACACATTCTCCTTTATTATTAGTAGAGATATAATGCATGTTACAAAATCTTTGTAATTGTGCATCTTTTCTATGTAGCTTCACAATGCAGTTAAGAAAATTGAATATTTGCTTTTAAAAAAAGTACATTTTTCCTTTAAAAGATTTGGTTCAAATTTTGATACAAATCTACAATTTTATTGCAAAGAGGCAATGCCACAATTTTGTCATGGTGTTACTTTAATTTTTAATTTAATCTTCTACCTTTTAAGCTTAAAATTTAATTATTATGACATTCAGGAAATACACAGAGTTTACTCTGAAAATATAAATCTTAACTCCAATTTATATAGAATTCACTTTAACAACATAACCATGTCATTGAGTACATCAAAATGTTCACCAAAAGTAATTACAAAGATCTTCCAGCCAAAATAACAAAATTAAATGATAAAAGTTTGGTTGTGACCGCAAATAACCTCAGGAATTTAATTTTACCAAATGCTCAGATTAGTTAGGATGTGCCCCAAGTGTAAAAAAACAACTCATCAAGCAACTGTGAATAACAAAATTAAACATTTATTAAGTGAAGTTATTAAATTTATGTTACACATTAAGATCTTATATTGCACGAAAATTATTGCCTTAAGTTAAACACATAAGATATGAATGAAAATACGGTAGGCGCCCTACCGGTAAAAAATAGAAAATCCTTAATACAAAAAAAAAAAAACATTCACCTAACATGTGGCATGAGTCACGGTAATTTAAACTTATAATTATTCCCCATACCATATCTCATATTAAATTCATTTCTACCATATCTCCAAGGTTTGCGTTACAAAAGTAAAAAAAGAATTTCTACTTCACTTTTACTTTATATTAAGATTTCTTATATTTCCCTTTTTTTTATTATTTTACTTGACAATAATTATTTCTTACAATTTACCAAGAGAGAATTAAGTAAAATTACGAGCCGAATATTGATTTTTAATTTTCCAGGATTAATTCATGCAACTCAGACCCCATATTAAATAGAAATAAGATCAAAAGAAACACCGGCACAGAAATACATTTCACACATACATAAAGGCATCACAATAACATAGGTTCACACTTCTTGATTAACAACAAAAAAGGAATTACGTTCTTCTCTAATCTTCTACATACTTTAACTAAAATCCACCCCCTTATCCCAAAACCTGAAAACTTAATGTCCCTTCCTCGCCTCTACTGTTCGTCCCTCTGCACAACCAAAATAATATTCATTACAGAAAATAAAATTGAGGGGTACTCATCACTATTGGTCTGCACATCGGATGATACGGTCTCTACACGATCCATCCTATCCTTTCGGGGCACCTGGCAGGAGGGCTCAGGAGTCCGGTGCTCGCAAACTCGGTCCACACAGTATCAAAGTTCTTGCGGTCTGCCGGAGATGATAGTTGACTTGATAACAAAAGTTCATGACAACTTTGTAGCCGTTTAGCTCTTGAGCACTATTCGAGATGTTTAACGAAGATGTTACGACCACACGCCAGTGGCCCTCTCAGGATGGAAATCACGAGGTGCCGCAAAGTAAATAGCGACGATCCTCAGCCTATGACGCTGCAAATGATTTCATCTCTTCCTACTTCACCACATCAAGTCCATTATCATTCTGCAGTCCATTTTTGAAAAGATAGTTGCCAATGATTTCCACGCAAACTATCGCTCCGCTTTAAGTGCAATAGCTATTCACAGACCAGTTTTGGAACATTCTTTGCAAATAAACTTCTCGTTAACTATCGCGCCACATTATGCCCATCACCTATTTGTAGACCACTTTTGGGAAAGATGGATGTAAATAATTTCGCAAAATATCGTCCCTAAACAAGTCCAACACGTCTCCGTTGACCATTTTCGGCAAAGCTGTCGCTCCCAGGTTCTCTGACCATCCGATGTTTTAAGATTGCTCCTACAATCTTCAACGACGTCCTGCTCTATCGTAGTCCCGTACCACAATTTCCTACACCACCGCTCGGGGGTCAGGCAGGGCAAGAGAAGGACACATAGTGATGGTATTACTTATGGTTCATGGGGGCCCCCCCCCCCACCACCCATAAATCCGACAGCTATGGCTTGAGTGAAATGGAAAATAAACCTGATTGTAAATGCATGTACCAAAAATATTTATGAGATTTAAATAATAAATTAGGTTTAAATAGCAAGTTAATTATCAGCATTAAAGAAAGAAAGAGATTTAAGGAATTTATCATTAATTAGAGAATGACACTTTTTTTTTTCTTAATTTAGTGAGTTAATATAATATTATCAAAATAAAAGGAGAGAAATGAAATTAAAGAATGGAGGCAGAAAAAGGAAACACGATGAGCGAAAAAGCTCCTGGAGAGGCTAGATGTCAACCAAGTTGAGGGTATAGCGAGGTCTTTTGCGATTATTGCTGTTGGAGATATCATAATTAGGGATTTTGGCAATTTCGGGATTTGCAATAGAGGGGAGGGAGGAATAAAATTTGGTGGAGAGCTTGTGAATAAATTGAATAAGGGAGGGAATGTTAAGGGCATGTCTGATTTCATCTGTTCTTTGGTACCAGTGTACCAGTGTGCACGGGCTATCATCCTGATCGTTTTGTTTTCCAGTGTCTCAAGTTTATTAAGGTTGGTTTTAGCAGTGCATGCCCAGATTGGACTTGCACAGGTGATAACTGGACGAAGATAGGCAAGGTAAATGAGCAATTTGTTGTCAATTGACAGTCCAGAATTCCTGCAAATTAATGAGCATTGTGCGTGAAAGGCTTTGTTGTATTTATCTCTGGTGTGGTTAATATGCGATTGGAAATTGATATTTTTATCTATAATAACACCAAGATATTTGATTTCATTTTTCCAATTAATGGGGGTATTATAAATATTTAACTTTGGCCAATTGGTAGAATGTTTGAAAAATATTATTGCTTCGGTTTTATCTACGTTAAGTTGGATTTTCCGTCGAACAAGCTTTATAATGTAATTTTGAAGGGGGGGGTTAATGTTTGATCAGGGGTTTTTCCATGTGCAAGGATTGCAGTGTCGTCAGCATATAGACTGAGTGTGATATTTCTTTGTTGTGGGATATTGTTCATAAAAAGGACAAAAATGTAAGGTGCCAAAATTTCAACCTGGGGCACGCCTGCATTTAATTTCCTGGAAGAGGAATCAGTGTCTTTGACTGCTACAGTGAAATAACAAATAACTGTCTTGGAGATAAGAGCAGATTATTTTGATAATGTAGGGTGGAAAATGATATGCGATTAATTTATGTATGAGGCCTTGTATCCAGACTTTATCAAAAGCTTTGGCAATATGAAGGAAAATTGCCGCTGTGGCTAAATGATTGGCTTTGCCTTCGTGAATGTGTTCAATGACTGGGAGGAGTTGATGAGTTGTCGAGAGTTGGGCAGTGAAACCGAATTGCTGTGGAATAGGAATTTTAATTTGGTTTGCATGTTTCATGTATCTATTGAGGATTAATTTTTCTCCACGAGTTTACTAAGTGTTGGTAAGAGTGAGATTGGTCTATAGCTGACGGCATGCGTGGGATCCTTGCCAGGTTTGAGGATTGGTAGAATTCTTGCAGTTTTCCAGCAATTGGGGAAATAGTTAAGTTTAAAAAGATAATTATAAATATTGGTTAGTTTTAGTATAATTTTGAGGGGGAGAGTTTTAAGCATTTTATTAGTAATTCCATCAATTCCAGGGGTTTTATTAATTTTAATTTTTTGAGGTAATCAGTAATCTCAGAAGATTTAACGTTTTTATATTTGTTAGAAGAGGAGTTAGAATTAAATTTTGTAATGGAATTTATAACAGTATTTTCAGTATTTGGGTCGCTAATATCATTTGGGTTGAATTGAGTTTCGAAGTGGTTAGCTAGTATTTCAGCTTTTTCAAGATTAGTGTGGGCTGGGCGATTACTATTAGGGTCTTTAAGCTGAGGGATGGTTGGTTTTTAAACGCTTAGTTCTCTGCCAGAGGGAGCCATCGTAAGTGTTCAGTTGCTCAATTTCGTTGGAATAGGATATCTGATTAAAATCTGCGATTGCTGCTCGAAACCTGGCCTGTGCGATGTTGTAATTATTTTTAGAAAGAGGATCTTTGGACCTTTGCCAGACCCTCTTACTATGATTTCTTTCAGTTTTAAGATCTTGGATGTGGGGTGGGAGATAAAGTTCTTCATTAGATTTAAGAGGCCTAGAGCTATTATGATATGCATTTAAAATGTCAGACATTAATTTGTTAATTTGGATTTCAATTTCACTGGAGTTGGAGATATTGGGGAGGGCGTATTTAACGTTAGTATTTAAGTTATTTTTAAAATTTTGCCAGTTAGTAGTAACTTTACATTTATTTAGAATGATAGAGATGATATCTAGATCAAATTCAATTATGACAGGATTGTGGTCTGAAGAGAGATCGGAGATGGATTGGATATTATATTGGTAAGAGAAATTTTTTGTTACAGTTGAGTCAATAGTTGTGGCCGAATTAGGTCCAAAGTGAGTTGGGGTGGGGTGGGGGGCAATAATTTCAAGATTATTATTATGGGCAAAATCTAGAAGGGTTTTACCAGTAAAGTTGTTTCTATTGCAGTTCCAAGTTGTGTGGTGAGCATTAAAATCACCGCAAAGAATAACACTATTATTTAAATTAAGAATTTTATGAATGTCATTTAGGTAGTTTGGATGGGGGTTACACGTAATATAGATTGAGGCAATGATAATTGGTGGTTGGTTAGGAATATTAATTTTAATAATGGTATTTTGGATATGATTTAAATTTGGAATAAAAATTTCAGTGTGATTTAAGTTGTTTTTGATAAAAATACCAGTACCACCAGAAAGGGGATTTTGGGGACCATCCTGTCTATAGAATGCATAGTTGGGGAGAAAAGGATTAAAATCATGCTTAATTTTTGTTTCTTGTAGTAAGAGAAGGTCTGGCTTATGCTCATCTACGAAGTACCTAAGATCGTGGATTTTGTTGGTGAGCCCGTTGGCATTCCAGTAGTTAATGATTAAACCGTGGGAAGTGAAGGTTAATTTTGATTAAGTGGATGCGAGGCCGAAAGCCAATTTAATACCGTGTGGGTTTTATCTATGTCATTATTTTGTGATTTTAGAGTGTTAGCCGGGAAGGCAATATTTGTATCTTTAAACAGTCTTTTAAATTCTTGCAAAACAAAGAAGAGATCATGAATTTCAGAGACTGGTTTATTTTTGGAGCATTTGTTTCTTGAATTTCAGTTGGTTTAGTTTGATTAATGCGTTTATTTGCCATATCAGCATATGAAATTGCTGGGTCTAATTTCCTGGGATTCGGAAAACGGGTTCTGCGGTCTTTGGGTTTTGGATACATTTCGCATCCTTTATAGGAGGCTACGTGGCCTTCTTTTTTACAATTTATACAAATTGGGACATCTTTGGGTTGCTCAGTACATTGATCTTTGGCATGGGGGCCTCCACATTTTATGCAGCGGGGTTTGTATCCGCATCCAGCTGCGCTGTGATGCCACTGATTACAGTTAAAGCATTGGATTGTGCCCGATTTCCTTTCGAATTTACAGACAGTTACTTTTACCAGCATTAATGTATTGCTATTCCAGATACCTTTGTTTGCTTCATTATTTTTGAGGGTTATTTGGTATATGGGTAGGGGCCTTTTAGTTTTGAATTTAGTCAACTGCGCTACTTTTTCAATTTCAAACTTGTATTCCTCAATAAGGGATTTTTTAACATAATCAGCTGGGGTTTCTGGGGAAATGCCTCTAATGACTACCTTTATGGGTCTTTCAGACCTGGGCGTCATGGTGAAATATTCAAGATCACTCATTTTTAAATACTTGGTTAATTTTCTATGTTCCAGTTCATCTTTTACAAATAGCTTGATATACAGACCACCTAGCTTACTCTCAACTTGGCCCCATTCAGCGTTGATTTTTTTAAGTACTTCATGGAAGTTTTCGGCTCTTTTTAGCATACTCCCGCGGGGCGGCTTATGGACTACGATAGTCGGGCCGTTTTCTGCCTCATCAACAGAGAGGTTACTGAATTTATTATTTTAATTCAATGATGAATTTACAATGCTATTTTTACTATGGATATTTACATTTAATTTGGCAGTATGCCTTCTTGCGGGAAATTGAAATTCACTTTGATCTGCCAGTTTTTGAGTTTTAGAATTATGATTTTTGCTAGTTTCAGTTCTATTTCTTTTAGGTTTAGGGTTAATAGACAAATTACTGTGGTACACACAATTTACAATAGGACATAATCCAATTTCACTCACCTTCTGCTCCATTGCTGCACGTAAGAGGAAGTTGTCTTTATCAATTTGAAGGAACGTAGACTTGGAATCCTCCTCTGGTAGTTTCTGGCATAATAATCTGTTGTAGCTCAGGATTTCATCATATTTCTTCACCTGCGCTTAGAAGAGTCTCAATTGGGCACATCTCTTCCCTTCATCTTGCTTCATTTGGATGGCTTGTATCAGCTCAGGGCTGATAGTATGTTTCACGGTGAAGGGATTGCTTGCATCGTCATCCTCGTCTGCGAGCACCATAGGCTCCATTGTCGCTTCACGGCAAGAGAGGGAACTGCGCATAGCGCTCCCTTAAATACGGAGAAGGGACATATGTCACCCCCATGCAAAGCGCCTAATCGCGATTGGTCAAACATCCGGTTCTCAGACTGTGAAGAAGGAGTGATGTCATGTTTAGCGCCCTTTTCCAAAATTAGCCATCTTGGACCAATTCTAAACCGGAAACGAAAGAACAAGGCAGGTGCAAATCCAAGTCCCTAACCGCGATTTAGCTCACACTTGTTTTGCCTTGAAGGAAACGAGAGAAATTTAAATAAAGAGAAACCCTAGAACCCCTAATTAAAGTACGCAACAATTTTTACAAAAAAAGGTGAATTCAATTTTACCCTTAATTAAAACCCCATTTTAAACGCATAAATACACATAAAAACCAATCTAAGACACATATCATTTGTGCTGTAAGTTTACATAGAAAATAAATTCAATTGAAACTTAATTAAATCCTCAACTTAAAAATGTATAAAACCACTTTCATTGACACATGAACATAAGGCATAAAAGAGTAAAACATGAAAATCCAAAAAGGAATAAAGCAAACAAAAATAAACTCATTTCAAGTACTTATTACTTGTACTGATATTTTACACAAAAAGGGTAATTCATTTGACACTTCATTAAAACCACACTTAAAATATAAAGCCATTTCATTTGACGCATGAACAGAGAAAAAGAAAAACTACCCATGTCATTTTGCAAAAGTCTCTTTGAAGCCCACCCCAATAGAGTCCATGTTAAAATTTGAAAGTTTTCTTCACATTACATAAATATACTTTCCACATGATCCAGTAAAGAAATTAAACAATGCCTCTAAGTGGTTTTAGAGCGAGCAAAAGTTTTAAAAATGACATTCCAATGACACATAGTGATTGTTTTCATAATTATAAAAAAAGAATGTAAATATAAATTGTAGTTACAAGTAATTTCCTAAAAGTAGAATCACTACAATTTCATCCATCTAGCATGATGGGATTTTGGGTTAATAAATATGTAAACAAAACAGACACATGCACATAATTCCAAATAGGAATTTTCTGGACTCAAGGAGATCTAAAACATTGAGATTGCTCAAAATTATGAGATTGGATTTTTCAAAAATCATAATACAGTAGAGGATTGATTATCCAAATATCTATCAACCAAAATATCGGTTAACCGAAGGCGTTCCAGTCAGCAAATTTGGCTAATTAAAAAATCCTCAGGATTTCAAGAATGTGACCAAGAAAACATTCAAGACTGGCTTGAATGTGCTGTTGATGACCCTGGCCAGGCCCACCGAGAGAGGGGGGTAGGGAAGGAAAATTTCCCGTGCCCCATCAGAACACGATAAGGAAAAATATTTTTTTCTTATTTCAAAGAGTATTTATTTTTATTCACGAGAATTCGGAACCAGCACGAGTTGAACTATATTTTTACAATTATTTTCTCAGAATATAAAATTCTCATATTATCATTATATTAATTGAAATTACAGCAGGTGGCTAGAAGTCAGAATTTTTAAATAATACATGATGTGATGGGGCAACCAGAGGAAAGACTTCAATCCACTAATTAGCCACCGCAGTCATAATTTGCATGGGGCTTGCATGCCAGTGTGGGGGGTCACATTTTCCAGTAATTTTTCCTGGGACCCAGATAGGCTCTTGGCAGCCCTGAAACTGGCTATCAAATCAATCAGACAATGAAAACATAGCTAGTGTCATTGATGACCAAGACCCTTGAGCCGATGAAGAAGATCTTAGCAAAAGTGACTGGAAGTGAGGAAGCTTTTCACTGCCTTGAGATGGCTATGAAGTGGTTGAAACAATGAGAAGAATGTGATGCTGACCAATTGCTGTCTCTAAAGCAAGTGCGAGATTTAGTGACAAAAAATGAGTTTCAGTCTGAAGCAAAAGAAAATTTTGTACTTCTTTTCATAAACTGTATGTCTACTTTCATGTAATACTACTTTAATATAAGGTATGCATTTGTAAGACACGTGATATAAAATATACACAGTTTTGTGTTTAATATCACAGTTTCTTTGTTTCATATTGCTCCTATGACATACAATTTTTTGCGTAAAAGATCGTCTATCCAAAAAATCAGTTATCTGACACACCACAGTCCCCGATTGTTTTGGATAAATGATGTTCTACTGTACATTCATTACATACACTTAAACTTTAAAAAGAAGGAATATCATTTTAATGGGTATTCTTTCAGAGAATATTCACTAAAGGTGGAAACCAATAATGATATGAAAATTAAGACTGTTTAAAAATGAATCTGTATTGTTCACTGGAATTACTAAATTTATTGTAAGTATAAAATAAATTATGCAATATTGTTAAATTAATATTGTTTTTATTACTTATTCTATTGTTTGATACTGATTATTTTGTTATATTAATAACTTAACTAATTTGCCATATGCAGTCCATATATTATATTACCTTTAAACATATAAGCTAAAATTAAGTCATTTATAAATGTTGTAAATTGATCTATAAAAACTACATGAAATCTATGATGTTTTATGGACTCTTAGTTGATTCAAAATTACATCAAATACCCAAAAAAGATGTCATCTAATTAAATTATATAAATAAACAAAACAAATAAGTGGTTAACTTATATTTTTCAAACAATATAAAATAATTAAATTTTGCAAGTTTTCTAATCATGGTTTCAGGCATTAGCAACACTATGAAACGTTAAATATTTAGTTAAAAATGCATAACTAAACAATATTTTAATGCGTACTCAATAACATATCATAGCATCGTAAAAAAAATTAATTTATTACAAGCTATATACTTACAAACAAAAATATTTCATCAATCAGCAAGAGTTTTAAAACATTTGGTAGTACTTTCTTTACCAAAGCAGTTCTGATGAATAAACGACCTCTGCCAAGATTTGTATGTACCTAGAATATATATAAAAGGGTTAAATAAAAAAATTTTGAAAATTTAAAAGAATATAATTCTATAAAATGATATGGGGCTATTTAACAGCTGAATTATTGTTCTCAAATGATAATTTCAAGGAAGAGAAATTTCTTCGAGTGAAAACAATTTAAGGTATCAAAGTTGAATAATTTTGAGAAGTTTATAATATGATGCTTTGTAAAGCACTTAAGTAATAAAAACATTACAAACCTTTTTACTGTTTTGTACACTTTCAATGGCCTCTACTAATGCAAATGGCATCCTGTGAACCAAAGGAGATATTTGGGAAATTTTAATATGCTATAAAATTTTTAACTAGTTCAAATGTACAAAAAAAAGCTATTTTTTAATTCATTAAATGTCATTTTATGACTCAGAAATATTCTAACAGTAATTTGCATAAAATAGAACTTCAATTTGAAACATATAATTAAGTGTTTTTATGAAAAGAAATTCGAGTTTTGGAATAATATAATGGAATAAAATCTTCAATATAATAATATGGAATATTGAAATCATTTATAATTACCTGTATTTATCCCTCTGTTCATATAAGAACTGAACCCAAAACCAGTAATCTTTCCTCATTAAACCAAAAGGAGTATTCAGTTTTGCTGTAAGAACAAAAATTAATAATGATTATAAAAAAAATACTAAGAAAGGGTTAACTTTCTCAGAATCATTTCATACAGAAGTTTGTCCACTTCAGTTAATATTATATCTGCAGTTCACTCTGCAGATATAATATTACAAAATTTAAACATGTGTTTTCAAGTGTATGAAAACATGAGATGGTATATGAAAAGTGCTAAATAAAGACATCTGACATAGGAAAATTAGCTCTCAATAAATAAATGAAAAACCTCTTATTAAAATTTTCTTTACATTCTCTGTTCATTAATATTTTAAGCACTATTACTCTGCTTCAAAGCAAATAAATACAGAATAAATTAACATTAAAACTAAACAACCATCAACAGAGATTATTACAAAACATTTTAAATAAAAATTTGACATTTTTTCCATTACATCAACAGCAATTGAAGTAGCCATTAAATGTACCAAGTTCTATGACTTTACATTAAGTTTGTCACAAACTACATAGCATTATATTGCTGTTCTTAGTACATGCTTGACAGATACTGAGCTAACAGAAAAGAAAAAATTTTGTGCCAAAATGTATGCTTGAAGAGAGCTTTTGTCAAACTACTGGGAAAGACACAAAAATTCGATTTAGGAGGATATATAATAGATAAGCACTTAATATAAACAGACAAATTGTTATCATAAAAATGATAATTTTTGCACTTTATAAAACATTCAAAGGCTTTTGTAATATAAAGGTAAATAATTTACTTTTCAATCCAGCCTGAAATATTTCCTCCAGGGTATGACACAAGGGTAACATAGTTGGATGATGGTCACGAACTTCAGTCTGAGCATCTTTACGTAACTCATACACATGGCCTACAATTTAATGAGAGTACAGTAATCAAGTAAATATAATAGTAACATTTTTTTCCCATTATATAACTTCTATTCAACTTTACTTGTTTCTAAAGATGGAATAATGTAATCAATTTCCCCCTCACTTTCTGATACTCTAGCGTTTTGAAATTTTTTATTGAGAACACTCAAGTGTACAACACACTATTTTAACATTTTCAGAAGTTAGTTATCAATTAATTGATTGATTTTTATTAAATTTTGATTCCACGTGATAGATGCCATCTGGTAGTGAATTCGAGGAACAATTGATCATAAAATTCCATAATATTTATTATAATGAATGTAATTCAAAGATTAAAAATTAGAAAATAATTTTAAAAAATTTTTAAAAATTACTTTTTAGTACACTAATAAAAGCATGCTTTTAAAAACTGTTTTTAATAAATTTATTTTGATTGAAAAAGATAAACTTATAATAAAAAAAAGAAGAATGATATAAGTATTCAAGGGTTTGATATTGAAAATCATAAATATTTGACCCAAATTCAAATATTTTGCATCAATATTATTTCTGCTAAATACAGCAAGCAGTGCTCTGAAATAAATAAAAAAGGAATTCATACTGACAAACAATAATATTTTAGCATGCTAACACAGTTTTCATATATATTAAATATACAAAAACTGATTTATGAAACAGGAACTAGCAAATGATTTTAGATCCAATATTAATCAAATGCGAATATTAAACTAGACAATAAATCTACACTTTCTGCACAAGATTTAAATATTCTTATTCCGAAAAAAAATTATAAATTGCAAGATTAAGTAATAAATCTATAATTTTGTCAAAATAAATGTAGATTTTTAAAAAATTACTGATTGTACTTTAAAAGCGCTTTAAATCTCCGAAACCATATAGAATTATCCAAGTTGTTACCGATTAAATATATTGGCTAGTGGAAAAGGAATTACCTTTTAACTGTTTTAATAATGGATGACTAACTGACATTTTGAAGCTGTTCCAAAACTATCGAATGATATATTTCATAAAAACATTATTCAATGCAATTATTTATTTTTTCAGCTTCATACCAACCCAATGCAACAAATACCAAAACAAACGCACGGCCGTCTGCTAAATTCTGTCAAACCGGATATATCACCAACATTATCACCAAACTTCCGGTTGTTGCTTTTTTTTATTTATTTATTTAGAGTTTCCACAAATGTCAAAAAATAAAACCAATGTATAATTTTGTTAATTCTGATTTTACGAATACTTTTTCAATTTTTCTCTTCTGTATTTAATAATTTCAGCATTTAACTTCCTTCTGAAACTGAGAAAATACTTCAACTTTGTTATGAGAAAATACTTCAACTTTGTTATTCGTGTGCGTTTTTTATTTTTATTTTATTGTAGATTGTTTTTCTATGCAGTGTGGTTGGAAAGTAAGTATATGTTGTGTCGTTAATATCATGTGAGCTGTAAAATATGTGGTCCTTTAGTGTTCCGCTTCAAAGTCACTTACATTATCAACCAATTCATTTTAGGATTTAAGTGTTTTCTTAGGAATTTAACATTATTTAATAATATGTATATACAGCTCGACTCGAAGCATGGGTTCTATGAAAAAACTTGTCGGTGGTCTTCTATTACTACTCGCGTCTTCCGTTACGATTTCCGTCTTGTTAGCCATATCATCTCTTACTCCAAACTGTACCCAAGTTGATTTTTATAAAACTCAAGATCGCTATTCTTCCTGGGGTTCGCATCGACTTGCCATAATTGTGCCATTCAGAGATAGATTCGACGAACTCTTACAGTTTGCCCCTCATATCCACGACTTTTTGAATAAACAGAAAATAAAACATACTATTTATGTTATTAATCAAGTTGATAAATTACGTTTTAATCGCGCCTCACTAATCAATGTTGGCCATATCCTGAGTAGAAAGGATTGTGATTACATAGCAATGCATGATGTGGATCTCCTACCTTTGAATCCTAAACTGAACTACTCCTACCCTGAGAATGGACCGTTCCATGTTGCATCTCCTGAGTACCATCCAAAGTATCACTATTCAACTTTTGTTGGTGGTATACTTCTGTTAACCAAGGAACAGTTTGAACTTTGCAATGGCTTGTCAAACAGATACTGGGGCTGGGGTTTAGAAGATGATGAATTCTTTGCAAGAATGAAGGAAGCAAAATTTAATATCAGTCGTCCACAGAATATTAATAGTGGTATACATAATACTTTCAGACATCTACACGATCGAACTGTTAGACGCAGGGATACTGCTCGCTTGTTTAATCAGAAAGAGGCAACCAGGAAAAGGGATCGCTTAACGGGTCTAGCAGATGTGCAATATGAACTAGTTTCGACGCAACATATCACAATTGATCAAGCTCCCATTATATTACACAATGTAAAATTAATTTGTAATTATTCATTAACTCCTTGGTGTGAACATAAATCAGGAAACACTAAAAAAACTTTGTAGAATTTTTGTAATTGATATGTGTGCTGTAATGTGATATAATGTGTTCCTTTTTTGGCAAATGAAATGATGCTGAAATGTGGATATAAATAATTTAAATTTCGGAAAATTTGAAATTTTCCGAAATGAAAAACTTCGAGTTGTTTCTAAAAGGTGCGGATTTATTTCGTTACTCTTCCAACAACAAATTTTTTTAAGTGTTTAATGTTTCTTTATATATTGACTATAGTCAATATAGATAGATCTGTTTTAGACTAACTATTTATATTAACTTTAATTCTTTATTTTTTAAATAATTTTTTACCATTATATATTTCGAAAATTGTACCTCTTTATTGTATAGGTAATATTAACACTTAACACATAGGTGTCCTAAGTAATATTAACACAGATGGAGTTATGATCTAGGAATGAGTGCTGTGCATACTTTGTGTTATTATTTTTAAAAATTAAGTAATTTAGGTGAATTTCTCGTAATAGATTGTTAGAAATAAATGGCAATACTTTTAAAATAGAAAAGTTAAATATTTAGTTTTGAATGACAATGGAAATAAATATAACATTGTGAAAAATTTGAAAATAGTGTGTTAACTGAAAACTTGAAGGCATTATAATTGATAATTTATTAGAAAAATTGTTTTATAATTGTTATTCCATCAAATGATATTTCGGTACTTACGTATTAACGCCACCGCAGTTGAAGTTGTGCCAATAAAGAGCAATCTTGTTGTTCGCACACAGCAACCTTGGCGGCACTTAAAAACCACCAAATCTGTGAAAGCCGCCAAATCTGGCAAAAATTTTAGGTGTACATTGCGCACACAGCAACCTTGGCGGCACTTAAAAACCGCCAAATCTGGCAAAAATTTTAGGTTTACATTGGCGGCACTTCAAAACTGCCAAATCTGTGAAAACCGCCAAATCTTAAGCTGTGGTGGCATTAATATGTAAGTACCAATATTTCTAACCATTCTGCATCAGACAATGTTGAAATTGTTATTTCATAAACTGCATTTCCATACAAGTTTGAAGACTACTTATTCTAAATTGAGCTAAATGAATTATAGTATTACATATAATAGCAATTTGCTTCATTGCATTTGGAACTATTTGCTATCATTTCATATAAACAGTTATCAAAATTAGCCTCTCCTTTGAGAGTTAATTGATAGGTACTTTTGGTTGCCCATTATAACGTGTCTCAAATGTAATAAATTAAGGTACATTGAAAATTGATCTAGAAAGAAAATCTGTAAATTAACCATATTTTAAAATGAACAAAATTCTTCCTTGCTGTTGATATTGTTAGATAGATATTGTTGATAAGTATAAATTGTGTTTTTCTTTATATAAATATATTGTAAATATTTTTTTAACTTTATTTTTTGCTTGTGTTTCGTAAATTTTGAAATTCTTATTTTAGAAATTTGAATGCCTTATCTGAGAATATGTGGTATGAATAATAACTGTGTATACTGATAATTTTCTTTGTGTGCTATAACTTCTGCATTTAATATTCATGCAGTGCATTTATATTGATGTATAAGTGTTCGGTTCATGATAATACCAAATTAAAGCCCATGTGTTTTAACTTTCAAAGCTTATTTATGTAGGGTGCATTTCTATTATCAGTATGAAGCATTAAATATTCCGAAACAGTATGTGGATTAATAGGAGAAAGAACAATATTCTGCAATTCTTAAATGCTGTAGTCAATAACAAATCCATGCAGCTAGTTACTATAAATATATTATAAAATCATTAAAAACACTAAGCATTAGCTTATATCAAGTTTTTTATATATTTTTAGAAATCTGAGATTAAGTAGGTGAGAAAATAAAAAGATAATTGATGTAAAAAAAAATTTGTAGATACTTTTTTGAACATTTACAAAAAGTATTTATCAGTAAAGAATTAATACTGCTGTTGTATGTCCAAGAAACTTTGTAAAAACATTTTATGCAGCTTGACTTAAGCAAAAATTCAGCTTTCTCTCTGAAAATCAAACTCTATAACTTAATGTCGAAAATTTTTTTAAAGCACCTTATACAAATAATACTCAGTAATCTTTCTAAACCAGTTATTTTTTATTATCTATTAGCTTTACATATCACATTTTATAAACTTTTCCACACATTGACAGTTTTCAGTATAGTTATCAAATGACTGCTTAAAATTTAAGAACTACTTGAAATTTGGCAGGTTTTTTTAGTTAGGTGAATTTTTTATTTCTCCATTTTATGCAACATTTTAAGGATTATATTTTAATTCATGCCCTGACTCACAGAATATATATTTTAAATTACAAAATCATGCATCTCAAATATCGATTCTTTTATGAAACAGGGATAATTGCATTCAGGAATTTTTACCATCTAAAATCTGGAATTTTAGGATATTTTGAAATTTTCTATCTGTCTCGAATTTTTTGGATTTTTAGCAAATATATCATTAAGATAGTGTAATAATTGTAGATTGTATCACGTTCAGTGGAGTAGACAAACTTCTTGTCAAAGTAAATTAGTAAAAATCCCATTGTTTTGTTAAAATATGTGTGTTTGTGCATCACATTAAAGCAGGCTAGTTTTCAGGATTTTTGAAATGGAGTTACAATCAACCCTGATTGAAGTAACTAGTCTCTTATATATATAATAAAAATTGTATTTTTATTATTTTTTTTGTCCTTTTGACAGTATTGTTGTATTTGTTAAATAATTTTATCACTACTTAAATATTTGTTGTCTTCAGTCTAACCAGGGTAAATAGTAATTATGCATGGAATTTATTTTGATAATTTTTGAACTTTGTAAAAAAAATTATCAAAATTTAGTTTTAGATAACATTCTATTTGTAATAGGTGAGATTTATATTAATGTAGAATTTAATTACTTATCATTTTTTTTTGTTTTATTGGAGAAAATAAAATGTGTGCAAACTCAAAAATGTTTCTTCATGATTTGATTATCAGTGTGTCTACCAGTTATAATAAAGTCATGAAATTGCATCTTGGGTCATTTTTTTTTTCCAGTCACAAAGAATGCAGGTTTACAAGATAAGTTTTCAATTTTCTGAATAAAGTATTGTTAAATTGAAAATGAAGGGTTTTTTTATTATTATTTTTTCTTCTTATTCTTTTTTTCTTTTGTATGGCTCATCTTATTTCTAATAAAAAAGAAATTGTGAAATTCTTATATCCTTAATAAAGACCTTTATACTAACCTGGACATAATGCTTATGCCATCAGATCAATAGGCTCTCCATTTTTTTTTTTATATATATATATATATTTCTAAAATTGCAGATCACATGTGCTAATGTTTAAATGTCATAGGCTAAGCTCACAGAGTTGGTGATTTCTTTATGGGAAAGGTGCTATTGAAAACAGTCATGTCCAATGTGTAGTCTATGAAATGACAGTGACCTTTCTAGAGGCATCAGAAATGACAAAAACTTTCTTGGTAAGAATTATTCACCTCTTGTCCTTGGATAAATGTAAGGATTCCATTTTAAATTTCTGATTAGAAATCATTATTTGTAATTAGCCTTGAGGGATGAAATGCAGTTTGTTGTCAAAGAGTGCTTGATCTGATATCTGCAAGATGTTCTTGGCAAATTTGAGTTTTAGATTTTTGAATGACAATAAAGCTAGTTAAATTTAATTTTTAATTATATAAATAGTTTTAAACTTAATTAGATCCAAAATCGAAAAGGGTTGAAAATATAAAGTTGTTGGAAAAGTTTAATTACTCACAATTTTTCTTCTTGTAACTTGGTAGACACCTCGATCTATAAATACTTAATTCCATTTTTGTTTTATATTCCATTTTTTTTTCTGGGGCCACCTTAATCACATGCATATAACATTTACAATATGTATTGTATTATAAAATACAGAAATGTAAACAATAAAAATTTATTTATTTTTACTTATTGATTTTTTTTTATTTTATTGGCTTATTTTGTTAATCTTATCCTTCTTTGTATTGTATCAAAATTTCAAATTTGTGCCTTTAATATTTTAGAAGTTATTTAGTGTTTTAATTATGATGACCAATGATAAACATGCGCAAATGACAACTTTAACTGGCTGTTTCTCCCTGTTGGACTTTTCTTCACTTTCATGTTTTCAAAATGCTAAGACCAGGGTTGTCGATTTTTTTTATTTTTTTCAAAAAAATCGATTTATTTGATTTAAATCGGTTTTTTTTTATTTTAATGATTTTTTTAAAACTACATATATATTTAACATTGGTATATTAGACAATGAGCCCTACAATCATAGAATTATATATATATAACAACATAACAGTCATTAAGCTGTACTTTCTTTTAAAAAACAAAATATAAAATACTAAATATAAAAATAATATACTTTTGAAATATAAGACAATTTTATTAAGGAAAAATATAATAAAAATTGTCATTTTTTGATTATAGTTATATTATTGTATGTTAGAATATTGGAGAATTTTACACTCAGCTGTTCATTTGTTTCATTACAAACACAAGTTTTGAAGCTTTCTCTAATCCTAATCTGCTTCACCCAAAACATTAAATAAAAAATTTTCTAGATAAAATTTTTTAATTCATGCTTCGAGGTGCATTGAGTCACCATCAGGACTACCTGTGTGCCAAATTTCATGACTGTAAGTGCGATAGATTCATCTGGACATTGCACACACGCTCACAAACATTGTCTTTTATAAGTATAGATCGGTTTAAATTGCACTATGTAGAGGTTTGTATTTCTTTTGGAACATTTATATGCATTACTTATCTTACATTTGAACATTATTGCAATATAAAAACTTTGTTGTCCCCAACACTATTTAGTTTTCTCCAGTATTAAAATGAAACACTGTATTTTACTACAGTAGGACCCTGGTAATCCGGACGAATTCAGGCACATGGACGTCCGGATTAGCGAGGTTTTTAAAAAATAACGTAAAACACTTTTTTCAAAAATTGTACGTATAGGTACTATGGTATATTTGTGTGAACTAACATTGTATGGATAAATTGAATGAACATGATACAGTATGAACATGATATGTATACATACATAATTACTACATATGCAAATGAATGAACATAATCAGTGTCCAAAAAAGTCAGATTTTTCTTTGCACGGCCGTTACAATTTTTAATTCAAATGCGTGGTCTCTTAAATGTCTGAGGAGCATAATTTCCGTGTGCTTCAAAATTTTGCTCTTCAGCCCACTGTAATAAAGTGTTGAGTGCCGCCTTAGCCTCAGAATGAGAAATTTTGATAGAGTTTACAGAATCAATAAAATTGGGAAACAAATTTTTCCACGACTTGTTGATCAGCAATGTAGACACAGATGCCCAGTTAGCAAGACTGAACACGACATCTTTTAAATTTACATTTGTGTGTGTTTTTTCCAAGTTTTCATTGTGCAGAGTATCATTGAGAATCGTCGTAAGAAGCAACTTGCGATATCCCAGCTTCATATTTTGAATATCATTCTGATCCATGGGTTGGATCAGCGCAGGGTTCGGGTTTGCATCATTCTCCATGCACCGTCCAGATTACCGAGGGTTCCGTATTAGCGCGTGTCCAGATTACCGGGGTTCTACTGTATGTTCTTTCTTTGTGAACATGATCCTTTCACAATATTGATTTATTTTATAAAAAAAGGAGCATCTCATACTGTGCATTTTATTGTGTTGCTCATTGGAGATTTATTTAATCCTTTGCGGCGAAGTGTGCCAGTTAATGGCACATGTAATTTCACTTGCTTCTCAACCGTTAAATTCAACTATAAATGGAAAATAACAGGTTTAGGATAGGGCTAATAGTACTCCTTTTAGAATGTATATAGCAGTCTTATGAAATTTTGGTTCGAAATATTAATTATTAGAGATAAAGTTTCGGAAAATTCCTTGACTTGGAGATAAGAAATTTTTCAGTTCTGGACGTTTAACAATTTTAGCAAAGTAACTCGAAAATTTTGCTCCAATATTCTTGAAGTTTTAATTTATAATTTTCTGTAAGATTCAACAATAATTTTTGAGTGTATCAAGGTGACTGTATCTAAGGGGGTTCTCATGGGGGGACGACCCCCTCCCCCTTGGAATGAAGTAAGTTTTTAAAAAAACTTTTTTGTAGATTCTATGTCTAGACTATAAACTAAACCCATTTATGTTGTTTTCTGATCATATTTTCAAAAAATTATTGCCTTGCGCCGCAAAGGGTTAAAATCTAATTTACTTGTGTTCTCAAAAATAAAGATATGGAAAGTACTCTAGTTACATCAATTCAATAAATAAATTAATAAATTTTTTATGTTCTATATATTCTTTCTTTAAATATACATTTTTTCTTTAAATATACATTTAAAAATACTTTAAAATCACTATTTAAAGATACATGAACAATTTTATTTTATTAAAGCAGATTAACTTGATATTTAAAATAAAGTGATTTAAATCAGTGATTTTTTTTTAAAAAATCAGTTGATTTAAATCGCGATTTAAATCAACTGATTTAAATCTCTGCAACCCTGGCTAAGACTTTTTTCCTTTTTTAGATAGAGCTTTCAACTTTTTTGTACTTGTTTATCGTTATACATATGATAAAACTGCTCATGCAATAATCATTCAGTTGCTTAGTTCTTTTTATATACAAAATATAAATTGAGGTAGTGCTAAATTTCCTCATTTACCACATAAAACAGTAAAAAATCTATATTTAAGCGAATATTAAATGCAACTTCAAATCCATGCGTTTGTTTGCATAATATATTTCAGTGAATCTGCAAATAAAATTTGAAGCAAAAATATTCATATTTGAAAAAGTAGTAGGGATTTTCAGAAATTGAATTTTTCTTTTAAAAAATTTAAATTTCAACTTAACTAGCAGACCAAAATGAATTGTTCCTCTTTAAGATGACTTTATGTGATTGCTAAGTTTTAATAGTATGAAATAGTTTTCGATAATACTTCAAATAAAAAAAAAATGTTCGGAATCAAGCATATTTACACATCCTTGTAAAATTATTGTATCCAGTTCTATATTCTGCATGCTTAAACTGGACAGAATTCACATTTTTGTATCCTGATCTGTGATCATGGTTTGATATGTTAGATTTGAAAATACTTCAAGTCATTTCATAATAGTATAACAGAGATGTGGAGAACAGAATGCCGACTGAGTTAAAATCCTAATCTTCTTGTGTTATTTCAAATTTTGAGTGTTTTCTTCAGTAACCCTATCATTTCTAATCTTATTCATGTGACATTAATATTATTTGTGATTATTCATTGATTGCTAGTGATTGTGATATTTTTAATTAAAACTAAAGAGTGCTGAAATATGTATAACTTCAAAGTAGAAAAATAAAGTTTGGAGTAAGTGTTGTGAATTTGAAGGTGTTGTAATTTAAATTTTTCTGGTTTCATTTCGGTGTACTGGAGGATATCTAGGGGCTGCAATAATGATGTTCCTTCTTCATGACTAATTGCAGTTATTGGCAATAATGATATTTTAAGCTATAGCTCATTTCAACTGAAAAGCTTTTGACTTCAAAGACAAAAGTTAAATACTCTGGTGAATTGATGATTACTGCACACATTTCTTTGCGCTTTGGATTACCTTAAAGTCTGCAATATGTTGACTAAGCTAATTTTGTTATGAACAGAGGTCAATGATAGAAATAATTTCAATAATTTTTCTCAATATTTTGTAAAAAAAAAAAAAAAAATAGTTGTATTAAGCTGAACGCTGTTCATGTAAAAGTGACCCAAGTTGAGATTTCTTACAATACAAGCCATCTGCAGTTGAACCGTTTCCCAAGACTCAAAGTCTGTTTCATATCAAGTGTTGATGTGGGTTTCTGTATTCAAGGGATTCGTATCTGCAAACTTAGCAACTGCTGAAAAAAGTGATAAAACAATATATATATATATATGCCTTCAGATGTGTAATTTACCAATTTTTGTAATTAAGGTGATCAAAAAATATAATTTTGATTGAAATCAAAAAATTACATATGATATTTCAAATATAAATCCACACTATAAATTTGTAACAATCAGCAGTAAGTTGTTGCCTTGCTGACAAAGTCTATAGTGGTTGGAAGAGGATCCAGAAAGAAGAATATCGGAATGTTTCCTTAGTTTGTCAAGCCAGTGATTAAAAAATTTTGATACTTCATATTGTGAAATTCCAGATCATCTGCATTTTGGGAATCTTCATTTTTTTTGTTTGTTTGCTTGATGCAGGGTTTTTCATTGTTGTACCTACATATCACCTCTGCATTCTTTTCTTCTGCATGAATCACAAATTTACTTTCACTGACAATCTGGAAAAAATACATGTAGACAAAAATTACTTAAAAATGTTGTGAATATGCTTTATAAAGCTCTTAATGCCTGTAACTGAGTGTAAAATCCCCTAAAAAATATATTTAGTATTTTTTAAGTTAAACAGAGT
This sequence comes from Araneus ventricosus, assembly GCA_013235015.1. Classification (NCBI taxonomy): domain Eukaryota; kingdom Metazoa; phylum Arthropoda; class Arachnida; order Araneae; family Araneidae; genus Araneus; species Araneus ventricosus. The sequence goes on along the minus strand of BGPR01007305.1, from coordinate 23,550 downwards.
CTGTTAAATTTTACATAAACAGAGAATGCTGGAATCGGATAACTGAATATGTGAGTTAATAAGGAAAGAAGGAGAACACTGTAAGTGAAATGCTCCTTTTAAACAATATCTTCCATAATATCCTACATTTCAAGATTTAAAAAAAAAGATATATTATCAATAAGTTATTCATCTAGACTTATCTTATTTTTTTAAAAAATTGAAGCAATCTCTAAATGAAAAACCACTAGGTTTTTTTTTCAAAAAAGCTTATGATAGTAAGTTGCTTCTATGGAAATTAATGGTTTCTAACTGATATATCCTGGCATCTGATAAAAAGCATGTAAATACTTAAGTCTTCCTCTTGCTGTGCGATATATTTCAAGGCTACTTCAGTGGCATTTTGTTCATCTTTATGAGTCATTTTAACATAACTGACCTCAGTTGGATCTTTTTCAAGTTCATCCTTATAATTGTTTGCAAGCTGGTATACTTCATTGTCTTTCTTTCATTTCATGCTGCTCATCCATTCATGAACAAAAAGTAATGAAAGATTAATATTGCATTCACTACCGCAGTGTTCTAATCAACTTGGAGGCACCAGCAACAATCTGTGACAACCCAAGGACTTGATCTTGACACCCTATAAAAAAAACCACCTCACAAAAGTAAAACTGCTGCATTTTTAGATTTAATTCAGAATCCTTGTAAATTAAAAAGGAATATTGGATCACCAAAACTCTTCTGTATTGCATTCTGTCTTTTTAAAAAAAAAAAAAACTACTTGTGTTCCATGAGAATAGACTTGCATGAACTGGTAGTGTGAAAGCTTAAACCTATCCTAAGAAAGCTTGTAATCTTGCTCTACAAGGTTCTGTTGGAGTTGCTTTAATATCAAACCAGCTGTTAAGTTTAGAATGATTTTAGGATGATACAATGTAATTAATTTGTCATACAGGTTATACAAAATTATTTCAGTTTATATTATTAATGTTAAATCTCTGTATTTATCATTTTTTAAATCCATTTCATTTAAAGATTATTAGTTTTTTTTTTTTTTTTTTTTCATTTCTTTTTTTACTTATACAATAGTCTTAACAAAATGCAGCAGAATCTAGCATGCTATATTAAGAAATATTTTATATCTTGTATATAATTAGAAAAAGATTTTCTTAGACCTCATGCAAAATACTCATTGCTTCCTAAAATATATACCTACAATCTAGAAATTAAATAACTCCGAAGATCACTGAAAAAATTTCATGAGAGAAGATTACCCTTTATTGCCCAAACCAAAATATTTTGGGAATTAGGAAAAACTGGATTTAAAAATTAGTACAGCAACAGGAAAGAAAATATTTGAAACTAAAAATTCCAATAAGTTTTATTTTTTATATGTAACAGATTTATATAAATGATGCCCGATTAATAAATAACTAGTAAGTAATTTTCAATAAATAAATTATAATTTTAAAAGATAATTTCACTAAATAAATAAGTAATTTCAATAAACATACAGGGTACAGCATGATAAATGCAAGAATTGTGCCATAAATCTTCAAAACTGACAGTTTATTTCACATCTAGTATGTTCAGATTAAAAAAAAAAAGAGTAAGAAATTTTGATTGTTTTTTTAAATTGAATAAGTTTTTTAACTATAAAGTTTTCAAGTGAATTAAGGGCCTTAAAAATTATTCAGTTTTGATCACTGAGGACATAAGTTATTTAACTAATGAAAACAGTTCAGAAATAAATTTTTTAAAAGTTGTTCTATTTTTAATTTTGCCATTGAATTTACCAAATTAATTCAGAGAGAATATTTTAACATCTTGTTAATAGGAAATTCAAGGGGCCAGAGGAAAAAAGTTGAATTTGTCAAGTTCCACTGTATTTTAAATGAGTATATTTTATAATTTTTAAATAAGGTTTGTATGCTGCTTCTAAAGCTAAAAGTATCAATTGAAATTTCCCTCTGTGGTGTTTTATTTATGTTATATTAATAAGTTCTTTTAAATTATGAAATATTTAAGCCACCAGTTATAGAAGCTCCACATTTATACCCTTATTTGTTTGTAAAAATATGTGCTAACATTTTTTAAAAAATTGGAAAGCAAAAGTAAATGAAATAGAAAAAAAAATTAATGCATTGACTTCATGAAATTTTGAAAACATAGATAATATCCATTTTGATGTCTTGATAAATATCTATGCATGCATTTTAAATGGGAAAGATAGTAATAAAAATCTTGGTTTCTTTTAACAAAAGAATTCTTTTATTATTTTTTATGTTTAATATGTAGAGTCACTAATAATAAATAAATTTTTCTTGGAATATAGAGTAAATTAAGGTCTAAAAACTATATAATAATTGTTTGTGATTAATCCAGTTGTTGGTGTTAAAACATTTTTATCTTTGGAAAGTACATAAAAATGTTTACTTTTAGGTTTTACCTGATATATGTTAGTTATTTACTTAACACATCGCAATGATTTTTACTTTCCAGCTATGAAACAAAGTTAACATGAATAAATCTAAAGGAAGTCATTCTGGACGTAACAAAAGTAATTTTCATAAAAAATCAAGCAAAAGAAAACCAACTGAATTTCAAGAAGAAGCAGTTGAAGATTGCATTGATAAATTGACTCTTGAAGGTAATAAAATCATTAACATATATATTATTTTCATTTATTCATTTAAAAGAAATGGAGATAATTTCTGTCGTCCAAATGCCATGTTTTACAGCTGCTGAAAATGTCATGTCCATATGATCTTTTTTCTTCCCCTTTATTATTATTATTGTGGCAAGATTTTTTTTTCCCTCATTCTCTGGATTGAAGTATCAGAGTTTCATTTTAAAACATTGGAAATTTCATTGGAATTATAGCTCATTTAATGAATTGAAACATATTTTATTTTTACACATTTCTGTAATTTTTCTAAAAATAATTGCACTAGCTAATAAATCACTTAATTACTTTCCTCAGTGCATTAAACATAGCTTTGGGATTATTTGGATTGTGTGTGTTTCATGGTGCAAGAGATACAATTGACAATGCTGACTGAGCCAGACAGATTCAATAAAAATCAATTGAGATTCAAAAATGTCTCAATCTTTAAATGAGATTTCACTTAATGAATTACCAGGCTGTGTTTCATAAACAAATAGTATTGAACTGATTCTGTACCAGTAAAGTGAAAAGTTTATAGAGTAGCGTGCAATTTAATCTGAGTGAGTTTTTTTAGTGCAAAATCCATTTTCGGTCATACTGTGCCAAATCTAGGGTGTAGGTTAAAATTGTGTTATAAAGGTTAAAGTTGTATTTAATAAATTGTATATATAAAAACATACAAAATTTTATACAAAAAGAAAGCTGTATAGTGCTGTAACTGTAAATCGTAACCGATTTAAAAAGGATTTCAAAAAGCACAGAATTAATATTCAAAACCGTAACCTAAAAATGTAGAGGACAAAAATAAAGTTCATTTTACAAACACCTGCAATGCTGTGCAATAGTTTCAATCTTGATATTCAGCAGATCCACCTTTTATCTTACACTGGGGGTTCCCCCCCCCCCACACACACACACTCCAGGACCATCTTATACATTGGGCTACAGCCCAATGCCCAGGGCCACCATTAATCCAAGAGTGATTAAAAATTTGCTATACTGATTTTTTTTAAATTTTGAACAAAAAAAATTATTATAATTTTAAATATGTTAAAAGTAAAAATATACTAGTGCTTGTAACTAGATAGCCATTTATATTATATTGATCCAAATCTTTCTGTAACACTCATGTGGTTTGGCTATGTGCCAGAGATTCAGACCAGATAGCCTGTCTACAAATTAACAATACACTGAACTTGAACTTGAATTAGAGGGGTTATGGGATTTGAAGCAATAAAGGCTGTAATCCCCAGCAATACACTATTTTGATTCTTTTTTGTGATGATTTAATATCAAATAGGAGTTATGATAGGAGTGGGGTTTTTTTTCTGATTTTAGCAGTTTCTTTTCTTCTTTTTAGTTTATGTGGATTCATTGATGCTGATTTAATATCAAAGAAGATTTACACCAAAATTAATTTTTTTTAATATAATCTTTTAGCATTTTTTTTTGTTTGCTTATTTTGTGTTTGCTTTTTTTCTCTGTGTGTTTGGAAAATAAGAATCTTTTTTCAAAAATTATAGGATCTTGAACTTATCCAGTGCATGGACCTAATTGCTATTTGACAGTTTTCTGGGGTTTTTTTAGATGAGTTAAGCAGTTTCTTTTCTTTTTTATTTTATGTTGTTATTTATTTTCCAAAATCTTCCATCATTTATTTGTGTATTTTTCCCTCTTTTTGCTAAATTGCCCCATTGGTCTGCGTCATTATCAAATGGAAGGAATGATATCTCTGTTATGGCATCAAAAAACTCAAACAGTTTTTTTTATGCATAAATATGCTGACTTCATTGGTTTCCTTTTTTTTTTTTTTTTTATTAAACTTTTTTCATTTCTGAAGCACTCCGCCAGTGTGCATGAGATTTTCTACTACAATTTCTGTTAGTAAATCTCTGACCATCAGATCTCAGATATTATTGGCGGGCACGAATCTTCTAATTAATTTTATAATGTTACATAAACATGTGTATCAGTTCAAAAATTATTCGTGCAGAGACAATAAGTGAAAAAATCCTAAACTATGCATTTACTAGATGTTACCTATTTCATCATTGATAAAGTAGGTAGCTGCATGCTGATATCTAGTAATATTATATTAGTGCATCAAATTTTGTTCTTGAATCACACGATACAGCACTATATTGAAGAATATTAAATGTTGTATTACAATTTGCAAAGCGTAGTGTGTTTTAAATACAATAATACAGTTTATATTGCAAGTTTATATAACTCAAATTCCTAGTTACAGTTCCTAGTTTTGCCATGCCATAGATGCTACAATTCTGATGGGATGTCAAATTATTCCAGCCCATGGCACTCAAATTTGTTAAAACAGCCCTGCTACCCCCTCCCCTTTAAAAATAGGAATAGAATAGAAATAGGAATGTTAAAAAAGTGAAAGAGTACAAAAAGGGCAGTTTGTGTGAACTGGTTGTACATATTTACTTTACTTGACTATTAGTCCAGTCATTAGGTGCTAAAAAGGGATGTTTTAAAGCTAATTCTGGTGGAGTCGTAATTTTTTGCTCCTATATGTTTTTTGGGGTGCTGATTACGAATCTGAGGTTTCCCATCAAAAATTTTTGTTGGAATTTTAATTATAGCCAAAAAAACATGAAAAAAATGGACTTTCCCCCAGTTTTTTGCTTATAACTCAAAACCTATCAACTTTTTTATGGCATCATCATATATCAAAATAATCAGCACAAAATTTCCTACAATTAATGCTAATACTATTTTTTCGTTACGCGTACCGTTTAATTGCTATAACTGGGTGAAGTTTGGAGAATGTTTGACTTACATGTTAGCTCGGTTTGAACAACAACAAACCATCCAATCTGTATGAGCGAAACTATCTATCTTACTAAATAAATTCCTACTTGATTAATATACTTTTTCTATCGTAAACCTCTTTGTGCAAATAAAGATTTTATCGGTTATATTATGAGTATACTTGAATAATCTGCACTCGCGGTTGTGGTGTAAACAACAGAGTAAATATCACGAATTTTTTTAAAAAGTTAGGAGGCTTAAACATAGCCCTATTATTGTCCCCTACCTGCTCTTGGTATCAAAAGAATCGAAGGAAATAATTTTAATACTGTGAAATTCAAAAGAAATGACAGAGTAAAACTACTAGCTCTAATAAGTGATGCCGTCAAGGTGCATGATGAAAGTGCATCTATCAACCATACAACGCTTTTCCAGATAATTTATATTACAAAGCAATCGGATGAAGAACTAGGGGGCGTCTTAACATATGAACTATGTCCCTTTCTACTACCTCTGTTTGATGAAGGTGGAATGCAAAAAGGCACGAAATCCTCTTTATACAAAGTTTTCAAGCCATGTACACAGGATTTTAATGCTGAAAGCAGTGTGTATATTATTGATGGAGGACACTTGCTGCACAGAGTCATCTGGAAAAGGGGTTCAACTTTTTCATCAATTTGTGATAATTATGCGACATATGTTCGTACAAAGTACAAATCAACTGCGCTAGTCATTTTCGATGGGTATCCTGAAAATGAAACAGTAGGAGGCACTAAATGTGCAGAACGGGCCAGAAGAACACAGAAACAAATGTCAAGCGAAGTAATGTTTGATGAAACGATGATGTGAACTGTTTCCTAAGGAAAATTTCTGGCCAATCCGAAGAACAAGGATAGACTCATTTCCATCCTGATGAACAAGTTCTCCTCAGTAAACATGACATACAAGAAAGCAGACGAAGATGCTGATTGTTTAATTGTGAAAGCTCTAGCTTTGGGTCCAACACATCCGTCTGTGGTGTAGATATCGAACTTTTTGTCATCTTAATTGGCATTTGTACCTTTGACAACGCATATTTCCTAAAACTAGGAAAAGGAAAATCGCTGAAAAGATATTTTCTCCTCACACAGTTTTAGAAAAAACAATCGCCGACAACTACAAATGTTACATGAAATCTTCATTTAACAAGAGTAGCAACATGGCTTCGCTTCGCAGTTGCTCACCAACATTCCCTAAAAGTTTACTATCATATCCAGCACTGGCTTGGCAATAAAAAGAGACCTGAAGACTGGGGTTGGGAAAGAACAAACAGTGTGCTCCAACCTGTCGAAAATCTGAAGCCCCCCGCACCTGTCTCTATCCTGTACGCAAGATATCCTGCAAGTGTAAGAAGAGGTGCACAGGAAATTGCAGCTGTAGGAAGGTCAGACTGTTTTGTTCAGTGTTGTATCCTCATTGCTGGGACAACTGCAATAACAGAGGGATTCAAGTAATTAATAGTGATGAGGATGATGATGGTAAACCAATACTGCCCGATGATTTAGTTGAGGCGTCTTTATCTTTGTATGTGGAGGACGACACAGGTGATCTTTCAAAAGATATTGGACCGTAAGCTTCAAAGCAGCCAAGATAAAGTGAAGAGACTGTGTAAAGTATGTAGATACTAAGATCATATTTATGACTGTAGTTGTATTATTATTAAGTTATTATGACTTTTAAAGTTTAGAATGCTACTTTTTTCCATGTCATTTTTTTTCTTGGTTACTATATACCAAATTATTCAAATTAATTAATAGAAATTAATAAAGTTTAATTAAAAACCACACTAAGTACGTTTAGTTGTTTGTAAATAACATTTATTGTGAAAGTGAATCTAAATTTCCATCAACATCAGCCTTTTTGAGGTAATCAAGGAATTTTATTCATAACTAGCACTTATGCCCGGCGTTGCTCGGGGCTAAATTACTTTCATGTCTAATATAACAGATGAAAAATTTATTTGAAAAAGGAACATTATGGTTGAAAAAGTATATTAAATAAGTAAAGTGTATTAATAGTAAGATAATAAATTTTAGTGCATACAGATAGAAAAACTTGTTATTTTTCAAGCCGAGCTAGCAGTTAAGTCGAACTTTAGCCAAACTTCAACCAGTTATGGCGCCTACACGGTACGCGTAACAAAAAATAGTATGGACATAAATGGTAGGAAATTTTGTGCTGATTATTTTGATATATGATAATGCCCTAAAAAAGTTGATAGTTTTTGCTTTATAAGCAAAAAACTGACAGAAAGTCCATTTTTTTCATGTTTTTTGGCTATAACTAAAATTCCAACAAAAATTTTTGGTGGGAAACCTCAGATTTGTAATCAGCACCCCAAAAAACATATAGGAGCAAAAAATTACGACTCCACCAGAATTTGTTTTAAAAAATTACCTAATGACTGGACTATATAATGGGATGGAACTGCTGCTGGCAGACGAAGTTTGCATGCTTCATCTTAGGTTATGTTTCTAGTTACTTTTAATCTGTATTTGTTTCCTATGCTGTATGCCTGTATGCAATTTGTTCATTTTGTCTCCAAGTCGCATGTTTCTTGTGGCAGGTAGCTTTTGAATGCCAAAAACATTGACATTTGTAGTATCTGACATGATCTGGAATAAAAGGATAAATGTGCAAAGCAAATAGCCAGCTTTGACCCTTCTATGTAATTCAGTGCCATAAAATGTCAAAATGATATAACTTGTAATGTGTGTTTCATTACCTTTCTTTACTGTAATATAAGTTAAAGATCCATTATGATCTAATTACTTCATCTCTCTAATATTTCATCTTCAGATAAATACAGACTCGAAGATGACAGAAATCCTGACGAGAGTTTAGATTTTTATGAGGGATCACAGTAATTGAAACATCAAGTAACTTTTCAGCTTAGTGTGAGTTGCGGATTTGGTTGAGATTAGCAGAACCAGAATGGAGGTTTTAACAGATTTAGGTTCACCCTTTAAGTTCGTTATGTCTAGCAAAAACAGACATATTAGACAGCATATTTTCTTGACTTGAAACAGTCATAAAATGAACATGTTTATTCACAGTTTCAACTCTGAAATAATCATAATCAGTTAGCTTTCATCATTTTTATTTAAACACAGAATTGGGATGTAGTCTAAAGAATTCATCAAACATGTAAATTTAACTTTCTTCTACTCTGCAAAACAGGCCTATGTTAGAAGCACAAACTTTTAGCAATATTATTTTTGCCCAATCAGTTCCTTAACCACTTGCTTGAGTCGTCTATTGATTGGTGGATTAGACAATTATTGAAATGGTCTAAAATTGACAAAATTAGTGATATTCAAAGCTGCATAACTTGGTCAATTTTAGTCTCTGAAGTGTGGAACATTTTTTTGTTTAAATTGCTAGTGGGTAAAGAATATTTTACTAAATATGATTATAGGACCAGTGGACTGTGTAAAAATTTAGACTTTGTAATTTTGACTCAAACACCATAATACATAACTCTTTGCATCATTTAAAGCATTTTTCTAATTAAAATATATGCCTATCTCTGATGGTCTAGAAATTAGCTGTTGGGCCATGATAAGAGTGAACACCTGAATATAAAGATATACATCTATACATTCATTTAGTATTTAGAGGCATATTCATAATGTTATTAGCTTTCCTGTTAGTGTATATTCATCCCTTATTTTCCATTTTATTTATTTATTTATATATATTTTTTAATTCAGAGGAACATCTGCAGTTGCCTGAAGATTACCGGTACCACATTGATGTGCCTTTTCCAGTTGCCATGTGGGATTTGGGGCAGTGCGACCCCAAGAAATGTTCTGGAAGAAAGCTTTCTCGCCTGGGTTTAATCAAAACTCTACGTTTGGGTCAGAGATTTAATGGAATTATCTTAAGTCCTATGGCTAAAAAATGTGTTGGACCTCAAGATAAGTAAGTATATAAGAAAATTTCAACACCTGTTTAGTTGATAACATTTTTCTTAGCTAGTTGTGTTAAATTGTATAGATATAATTAGCTCTAAATGATCACAAAATGATATTTTAAATCATTTAGTTGGGCAAAAAACATAATAATTTTAAAATATTTCTGGGGGAAAAAATTTATCACACAAAGACAATTAACTTAACAAAATCTTAAGTTTAACTTAACAGAGAACTATGCAACACCTGCAATTTCAAGAAACTAATGCAATTACACAGTTCTTAGTTAATACGTTAATTTTTAACAACAAATTACTATTTCATCGTAGAAAATATGCCACATTTTTTTAACTATATGTTAAAAAAAAACTCTTAGGTATCATAATTAATAAATGTAATTTTTAATAATGCAAAAAATAAGTTAGCATGCATTATATTCCTCAATTTAAAGAAAGGTTAATAGCTCAATTTAAAGTTAGCTACATCTGACAAATCTGCATGTAGACATGCATAGGAACATGAAAGGAAAAAAATGCTTGGGAAACTTATGGTAGAATTTACAAGTGTACTTTTATCACTTTTTTAAAGTGCATACAAAACAATTTAGAATCTTTAGAAATTAATTATCTTGCACATCTTTTGCAAGTAAAAGCAATATATTATGTTTTCATTAAAGAAAATAGAAGAAATAAGAATTTTAGTCGTAAATAAAATCTTCTCTTCATATGTTTTCCTTCTGAATGATAAATGAGATGGTCTTTGCAGGGAAATCATTGTGGAGCATGGGGCAGCTGTCGTTGACTGTTCTTGGGCCTGCCTCGAGCAAACTCCTTTCAGTAAAATGAAAGGCACCCACTTGCGTCTCTTGCCTTATTTTGTAGCCACCAATCCCATTAACTATGGAAAACCCTGCAGCTTATCCTGTGTGGAAGCTCTAGCAGCAGTCTTTTACATTACAGGTGGGAGATTTTTCTTTATTTATAATAAATTGAATGAGTTCCAAATTTCCATGGCAAAAGAAACAACAGCAACTTCCTGTTTCTTTTATTAATTTTACAAAATGCATATTACAATAAAACTTGATGGTCACAGAGGAACTTCATGCTTTTGTCTCACTGAAATTGTTTCAGTGAGACAAATTCAGTATGTTTTAACAATTAAGCATTAGAATGAAGGCCTGTTAAAAAGGTGTTTCTCACAAGGAGAGGGCATGACTTGGGAGATTCAGTTTGAGATGAAACTTGGCCTGTTAGTAGTATACCTTTAGGGTGTTCACTCATTAATCTAATAAAGTGCAATAGCCAGACAATTCAGAGAAAATAACCCTCAAACTTTGGGCACAGCTTATATACCACTAAGTGATCACTAGCAATTAGTGGCCAGATGGCTCAGGTCAGAGCGTTCGCATACTGTCTGCTTGGTCAACGTTTCAGTCCTTGCTGTGTTTTTTCCATTTTTATTTTTTCAAATTAAATGAAAAATAAAAATATATTTTTATAGTTAAAATATTGATTATTTTTATGCATAATATAACTGTTCATTCATATGATGCTTTAATTATAGTTAAAATTTAATTTATAAACAGTAAAATAATTAATTATAAATACATTTTTACAGGTGATAAATAATAACTGTAATTAAAATTATCTTAAAATCATTAAAAGTTTTAAATTATCGAGTTTTTATATTTACAGATACTTCGTTTTTACTTTATCTTGACAACAATAGAGAGCAAATGTTAATGCATTGAATTCATATGCAGAGGGTCTAATATTTTAATGATTGAATGTAAATTGTACAGAGCAGTTGTTAATCTATTAAATGCATAGGTGGATAGTTCAAAATTTCAATGATTGAAAAAGGGCAAATGTGTAATTGTTTTTAATCATTATTGTTTGAAATTTTTCTAATCTTATTCCTTTAGAAACTCTGAACAAACGTGGTTATTCACCTTGGATTTTGAAGAGTTTCATATAATTTTTTGATTAAATTAGCATAATACAGATAATTAAAATATTCTATAAATAAAGATATTGCTAGTGTATTGGAGGTTGGAGATGGAATTGCTTAAAGAACCATTGTTCTTATGAACAATCGTCATTTATTTATTGTGCAAGATGTCAAAATATTTTTTTCCAATGTTTTCATGATAATTATCATTCTGGTTCTTGTATGTAATTAAATGTAGAAATATAGAATTACTAGTTGTAAACTAAAGATAAATTTAAAATTAATTAATGTAGAATGAATTTCTAAAATTTATGCCCAATATTTAATTTATGATAAAGCCTAAACAAAAATGTCTCATGATGTGCATCATTATAATTATTATTTATCACCATTAAAGATGTGTTTATAATTATTTTACTGCTTATAAATTAAATTTTAACTATAATTGATGTATTATATGAATGAACAGTTATTTTATGCATAAAAATAATTAATATTTTAATTAAAAAATATTTTTAAATTTTTCATTTAATTTAAAATAATTTTGAAAAAAATAAAAATGAAAAGAAAAAAAAAACAGCCAGGACCGAACCGTTGACTAAGCGGACCGTAGGAGAGCACTCAGACACCTGAGCCATCTGGCTGCTAATTGCTATTGATCACTTACTGGTATATAAACTGTGCCCAAAGTTTGAGGGCTATTTTATCCAAATTGGCTGGCCATTGCAATTTACTAGATTAATGGGTGGACACCCTAAAGGTATGCTACTAATAAGCCAAGTTTCATCCCAAATTGAATTTCCCAAGTTGTGCCCTCCCCTTCCTTGTAAGACATAACTAAATTTCAGTTTAATTTTCTTAACTTTATAAATGATTATCTAAATTAGAGACTTGGATAAATCAATTTTACTTGTCTTCTGGACTGTAATTTTGGAAAATTACAGTTGATTAAAGAAAATTTACACTTCAGTCAACTTTTAGAGGAAATGAATTGCTTTTTCATGTAAACGTAACTGCAACTCTGATAATATTTATATTCATTAACAATTTCTGCAAATTGCTATTGAAATTGAATACTGCCAAAATCAGTAATTTTTAAAATCAAGAAATGTTTCCTAGATATTCTCTTTAAAAAATTAAGCATTTACTGTTGAATGGAAATGAGAGTTGCTTTTCATAAACTCTGTTCTTTTCTATTTAATATGTAGGTTATGGACATGATCAAAAGCACTTTAATCTGAACACAAAATGTATTGATTATGTTTGTCAGGCACAATGTTTACACATCTGAAATTGAAAGTTCAAAATTTGTTTTATAGGAACAGTCTCTATATTTTAACTTAAAAAATTATGAATAAATAGTTCTTTTGAGAAAAAAAAGATGTGAATTTGTTATGCTAGAACTCCTGTTCACAGTGTCCTTTAGATGTATTATGCTGGGAGTTGGGCTTTGCATGTAAAACTTTCGAAATTTTAGCCTTAAATGTAATTTTAATCATGGAAAACTAAATAAAGCATAATTTTATCTTTTAGCTGAAAATGATGTAAATTGTCTATCATTAAATAATTACCATTAACAAAGAACACAAAAAGTCTTTTCAGATGTAAAATATTCTTTTTCCCCTTTTTGCACAGGCTTTAATGACCTTGCTGAATCTTATTTGAAACAGTTTAAATGGGGCCACACTTTTCTGTCAGTAAATGAAGAACTTTTATCTTCCTATGCTTCTTGTTCATCATCGGAAGAAATTTTATCCGTACAAGCTGAGTATTTGAGAAAACTTGATGAAGAGCGCCATGCTGATAAGGGTAATTGATTTTGAATGATTTCTCAATTGTACTTAAATACATCATTTTATGTTTTTAAAATTTTCTGTAAATTTTCCTGAATAATTGGGGTGGAGGATAAGACACTTAGCACCAGCCTGCCATCATTCTTCATATACTCAAACAAAAGCTACCATGCTACTTATTTTCAGACATCAAATTTGTCATTTTAGGTCCATATATTTCATAATTATGAGCATTTAAAATATTGAGTCCCTAATTTGAAATTTTTCTTGCTTTTTCATTAATGTCTTATGATTGGATATTCTCATTAACTTGTTTACTTTTGTTATGTTAAAAGGGAAAATGCAAAACATGATTTGCACATTGCTTCTTAGAAATTTTTTAAGAATCAATGTTTTTAAGCTGCCCTGTAATTTTGCTTAATTAAAATTCAAAAATTGCGACTAACAGCATCATTAAATTTATAAAAAAAATTATCCAAAAAGTCATTTTACATGACCATGCAAAATTTCAATTCACTCCTTTGCGTAGTTTTTTGGTTTCATTAAATTTTCTTATTTTGGTGCATAGTGCTGCACTTAGTCATTGACAAATTGCAAAACAAGACATTTTCTGATTGCAATTTGAAAATTTTATTTCATGAAGAAAAAATATTATCTACTTTCCTATTTTTATTCAAGAATATATAAATCTTGTGATAAAAAATTATTCAAAATTTTGTTTCATAAGAAATCAATATTAATTTTCATCTTTATAAAAAGTTATTTTTTGACAGTGGTTTGGCATAGCAAGGTCAAAAATGGGTTTTGTACTATAAAACTCCAAAACAATTACCTTTAGGAGAAGAAAATAAAAAATTTATAGTAAAATATTTTACAGCGCATTGAGATTAGTAATTATTCTTGTTAACAATGATAAGTAATAACAAGTCATGATAATAAAAAAATCAACTTCTATCTACGAATTCTTACAAAAAAACTAAACAATCATACCTTAGAACAGTTCACTTTCAACCTGCAATTAGTACAGTGCACGCAGACAGACTTCTCGTAGACCAAATGGGATTAGAACTCTCTCTTAATAGTGCCTTTAGAGTCCCCTATTCTTTACTATAAATCTCGAGAAACATTGTTGAACTCTGGTGTTGAAACTGTACTAATGAGTGGCTAGAAATGTCAACAAAAGTCATCGAAGCAAGCATATAAAGAATAATTTATGAAAGTCTCGCTACACAGTGTAAAATTTTTTTATTGCCCGAGCTATACTCGGGATGAGCCAGATTTGAACAATTTGTATGCCCAAGCTGTGCTCGGGCAAAGTCAGGAAGGGGTTAAACAGAGCACCGATTCAAGCTTATTTGCAATTTGGACAACTGAATATAACTTTAGAATATAGGACAAAATTAATATTTCAGTAGGGTTAATATTTGTCATGAGGTAGCATGTGGTAAAATGTAGAATTAACATCTATGATGGCTTTTAAAGGATAATTTGCTGATAGAGACAAGAATGTGATTTACATATTCCCATAAAAGTTAAAATGCGAATTGCTCCCCAATGAAGCATAATTTCACCAGGTTGTATTTATTCATAACAATGAAATAGGCCTTGCAATTTGAAATTTTAAAGTTAGATGGTATTTCAATAAGTATACATCTATCTCCTTATGAAGATTAACAGAATGGAACCTTTAAAAAAAATTATTCTTTTTAAATGGTAATGAACTGATGACAGAGCAATGAATGCCTTGTTTCATGTTATATATCTTGAGTATTTTTTAACACTTAGTACTTTTTACCAAATACTACTGAGAAGCAATTAAAGGAATTAACAAATTTTTAATAAATACAGGTGAAATTGATTGGCCATCTTCCGGTGAAGATTCTACAGATGAAGAGGAAGAAGTTACATAATTTCTATGAAAGTGTAAATAATTTCAATTGTAATAAATGTATATCTTTATAAGTTTGTGGATTGTTTGTAGTTTGTTTATTTGTTCAGATTTCAACTCCAAAAGTAAAAATATATTTAGTTGGTACAACTTAGTCTTACGAATTTTGTACTTAATGAAGTCTATTTAGTATATTGCTTCATCTGAAGAGTGTAAAAAAGCTTTCTCTATTTTGAGAATAAGAAGGTTATATAGCAATCTAGAATTAACAGCTTTATAATGGTAATAATAAAGCTGTTTTTATATTGCTACATATGCTGTAATTTTTCCTTATAAGCAATTATTTTGACAAGTCTATTGCTTATATTAAAAAAATATTTTTAAAGTTTATCATATTGATTTTATTTATAAAAATTATTTTCTCAAATATTAATAAATATCTATTTCTAAAGAAACATAGTTTATTAAAACCTTCAAACTAATTTTTCGTTTCCAAATTTGATAAATTTAGCTGAACATTATGGCCAAGTAATGGAAAAAATGTCTCTAACAAAAATTGTATACATACAAAAGGGGGGATATTTCATTTAAAAAAAAAGAATCTGAACCACAGATTTTTAGAGCAGAGAAAGTAATAAAATGTAACAGTTCCTGAGAAAATTGGGGCTGCAGTGGTGGTCTTGATTCCACCATGTATGTAAGCTTGTGCTTATTAAATCTGTTATTGTGAGTAAGACATGGAAGTTTGGAGTGTGGGATGCTGGCTGAGATGTCATTCTCATCATATGACCTCTGTTCAAAATTTTGAGGTTCATTCCAAATTTCAAAATGGAACAATCTAACTAAACTTTGTGAAAATTGTTGCAGATGAGGCTATTTCACTGTGCTCACCTGATGTTTGATTACCTAAACTTTGTCTTTTCCTCTTTAAATTGTTAAGTGTTTTCAAATGTTGTGACAAGTTGAATTCCTATGTAAAAGACTTTCCCTGCATTGGTCATTTTCCTTTTGTATCATAGGCATTAATGCTTCAAAAACCATATTTTTATCTAAATAAGTAAGGATCTTTTAACCGTTTGAGTGCGGAAGAATTTTCTCCACATTTTCGGCACATAAAAAACGAAGCGCGATAGCTCTTCGTCACACTCAAATGGTTAAAAAACTTTGTATAACAGAGTAAAAGTAAAGCAAAGCTGTTGAGGCTTTTGAATATTTATATAGCATATAGCAACATTCACTTTATTATATTGAAAGAGTCTTTATATTGAAAATGTATCAAAGAATGCAAATATTTATTGCATATCATGTGTTTTCAATAAAATTTTGTGTCTCCTATCCAGTGCAAAGAGAAAAAAAGTTCCATTAACTTTAATTTTGCAATAATTAACAGTTCAGTTAACAACAGTTTGTAAATATAAGTATCAAGTTATAGCCTAGATTACTATTAGCATTATACATACTGATAATTAAAATTTTCTCCCACCTGTATATTTAGGTACATATCATGAAAAGGGAAATATATTTAATATGTAATGATGGCTGGATTTACTTCTATAAATGAATACCCTGAAATTGATATTGGAAAGTTTTTATTAAAATTTCTATTTTAGTCAGAAGTCTAAAATTTATATAGAATGACAGTAAAAATAGAGAAAAAAATTATTTGGCTCATAATTCTTTAAAAAAGTACATAAAATAATTAAGAGCAAAAAATAGTTAATTAGATCAGCTACACTTGTAAAAATAAATATATTTTAATGTAATAAATATAAGGTAAATGCTCCAGTAGTGGGCCACTTAAGGGTATTTCCTCAATTATCATCTAAACTTTTGAGAAGTTTCGTTAATCTCTATTTTTTTATGGTTGTTCAAACTTTTATCTAAAATAATAATCACCTGAAATATCAAAATAATTGTAATATAATTTTTAAAAAATTAAAAACTTAGATCACTCCTATGCACCAGAAGTGGGCATAGCAAACTTTTGATGTACCAGTAGTGGGCATACCAAAACTGGGCCACCCAGATTTTTCAATTGTGCCAAAGAAAAAATATCATTATATATAGTAATAATAACAATATATTAACATTATAAATTATAAAAAATGCAATAAAAATGGCTTGATATAGGTGAAATCTTTTATTTATAGGTTCTAGTCATATGAGATTTGCATTTTTTCTCTAGGTGAAATCTTTTATTTATAGATTCTAGTCATATGAGATTTGCATTTTTTCTCTAACAGCCAATTTTTTTATTAAAGGTATATGCTAATTATCAATATTTCATTTTAAGTTCTGTTTGGGGCATTATGGATATTAAATCTTGATATTTTATGTTGAATAAATCTTTGTCATCATCTTCCGTCTGCAGCCTGAAAAGAACCCTTTTAAATGGTGATTGAATATTTTTCGATGGTCCAGCAATGCGATAATTATTTTTGTCTGCCTCGTTACACAGCCCAACTAATTCTTGAATATCAGTCTTTCCCTCAATAGTACTATAAAATATTTATTATTTAAGTAATTGGTCAGAATGTTCCATTAGTGTACCAGTAGTGGGCCATTAGTGTATCGGAATTGGGCCATGCGACCCACAACTGGTTCTGATAAAAAATAAAGCAAATCTAATTAAATAAAAAGACTTTACAAGATATAACCTTCTTATTAAACATCAGAAAACAGTCTATTTGAGAGAAAGCATGTTCTCCAGTACTGGCCTCCCTAGGTCCACTACTGGAGCATTTAGTAAAACATTGATCCAAAAGTGGGCCACCCTTCACTATCCATAAATTATCAATATTATTTAATTTAAAGATAGTTTATAATACATTCATTATATAATCAAATAATGTCAATAACAATTCATTTTAAAAACAAATAGAATGTATGCTAAAAAATAGTTGAATGAAGAGTTACCTCTTAAGGAAATCACTAAGAATAAGCTAAAAATGCTTCTGTCGGAGACCAACTTCAGCAACAAATTTTCTAGCTCCTAACTAAACAGGAAATAAAAGCTGTGCCTTTGGTATCTAGTTGACAAGGGTTTCAGCCAACCAGAGGCATATGTCTTATTTCATTGAAATGTTGGAATTTCTTGTTTTTCAACTTAAAAATTCAAGTGGCCCACTACTGGAGCACTTACCTTAAACAATTTGAAGCAGAAATACAAGTAATTCTGCTATTTTTTTCTAATTCTTTAATCAGCAAATGCACTCAAAGAACAATACTATACAACAACAAAGAATAATTAAATTATTAATAAAGATAACATTTAACTACATATTTAAAAACAATATTTCTCTCAATAATTTAAAAATATTAGGTTTGTATGCAAGTATGTTTTATTTTTGTCTTCATGTTCAATTATGGTATATATTCTTAAAAATTTTTAACAGTTTTATATAAAAGTATAAAAAAATAAATTTGTGAATGTTAGATATTTTTATGACATATAAACTAATTAAGTGGGTACAGTTTTAAGTTAAAAGTTATTTGAAACATACAGCAAACTATTAACCCTACAAGCAGGAAAATTCCAATCTTTATGTTTAGATTAAAGGGTCTATAATTATTCATATATCCTTTTAAAAAGTAATGAAGAAAAAATCATAAGATTGTCAAGACTGGATTATATATATGTTTAGTATATTCAAAACTTGGAGCTCAGTGTTATCCGATCAGAGAATTAACTGCTTGGATTTCAATTTGTTTCAATATGATTGCAAGAGTAATGTATTTTTAACTAAAAACACATTACTCTTACAATCATATTGAAACAAATTGAAATTTCACTCAAAGATAATCCCTGAAAATATCTGTGCATGATTGCAACTAAAAACAAATATACAACTACAGAGTCATCTGAACAAAAAATATAGTGAATAGAAATTTCTTTTGAATATAGCTAAGATGACATTTTTTTATACAACACATTATAAAAACCTTTGTTCCCATCTATATTTTGTTTGTTTGTTTCAAGGGCATGAAAAGATAAATTTGGAAAATTTTTAACTTTGAAAAATATTAATTTATTCTGGCTAAACAGCTATAGTTTAAAATCACTTAAAACAGAAGATTTACTATTTAACTTATTCGCCCTTACAACAAAGGTGCATTGATTTATCATACTTTTAAACTTACAAGCTCATTCATAGACATTTTATTGTTCAATACAAAAATTACGAACAGACCATAAACATATCAATTGTTCTATGAACTTTTAGTTAAATCAAAACGACAAAGCATTTACAAAAGAGACTATCATCTAATTACAGGGTAGAGAAAACTGAAAAGTCAAGTGGTTAATGCACTTTTTTTTACTTCATAAATTATAGTTTTACTGCCTGGTTTAATTCCAATTAAGTTGATCAGCAGTTCCTAACCTGTGGGCCACAGGACGTTAGTCAAGAAGCGAAGTCAGGGAGTTTCAAGAGTCGTCACTCATTTTTTGCTTTATAAAACAATATATTTTTAATCCTTTTACAGTAAGCTTTACTAATTACTGACATATATGTTTGTATTTTTATTTTGCTTGCATATTTAGTTAGTGGGTGCCAAATATACTTTTTATATAAAAGAAACCCCCACACCCGAAAAGGATGGGAACCGTCGAGTTAGATTAATGTCCCACTGACATTACACAAGGATTATTTTGGGACAGATCTTATAATTTTCAACCATGCTCAGATGACAAGGTTGATATTTGAGCCAGAACCCCAACATATATTGACTTCTCAGCCATGATGTCAGATTTAATGTAGAATCAGACCATATGTATGACAGATCTTTAATTGAATTTGATCTTAAATCCACAGTTCTCTTATCCTAAACCTGAAATCAGCATGGTCTCTGAATGGATGGTTAAAAATTGTATGTTTCCTTTTTTTTCCCATAAAAGTTGAAAGGCAAAGTATGATTTTCCAATACCATAAGCATGGATTAACATGAACATCTAAACTTATGAAAAATTCAATTAAAACACTTAGCAACTTCATTTGCGAGTGAAAAAATAATTTGGATATTCCTTCATTTAAAATTTTTATACTTATGTATGGTTTATATCAGGGCAACTTAAAAGTATTAATCTTGAGGTAAAAGTTGAAGGTTGTAAACATTTTAACAACACTTTCTAGTGTGTGAATATAAAATGTGTATTGGTCAGATTCTTAAATATAAAGTCACAATAATACTGGAAATCATTTTAATATAAATTAGTTCATTAAAATAGAATCAATTTATCTCAAAAACCTTTTAATGATTACATGAAATAAATAATCATACTAATGATGTGCAAATTTACACACTTTTCAACAACAAAATAAATAAGACACATAGATTCTGTTACATAAAACACTTAGAAAAATTACAATTTAAAAATAAAAAAATAGCAAATGATACTTGACAGAAAGTTAAATTCTCTAATCTGTGTAATAATTTAATCAGCAAAAAATAAATAAAAATATTAGTATATAGAACACACTTATAAACAGCATCTAAATTTATATTCTAGAGGGAACTATTATGATATTTACCTAGCTTTTACAACAAATGCTTTTTGTTTTCTTTTTTTTGATAATTAGGTTGAAGACAAGTTCAATAAATAATTTAAATTTTTAATAAAGTGTAGCAACATCATAAATGATAGACATATATAAAGCTAATCCTCAGTTTAATCTAGTCATATTTGTCAGAATTCCAATCAATGATAAAACTTTTAGCTTGGTAACATTAAATATTATAATTAATCAAAATGTTTCAGTAGTTTGAAAATTTTCAAAGATTATTAGACAAAGGAACTTCAAAATATGATCTTAACAGTTTTAAACCATAAAAATCATTACGCAGAAGAAATTGAAGGAACCATGTATACTTAGAACATTGCCCTATAAAAATTTTATTTATTTTTTTTTGGGGGGGAGGGAAGGAAGCGAGGCATTTTTAATCAGAGGTAAATGCAAATCTACACTCAATAAAATCCAAACCTTTATTTATGAAAATTGTATAGATAATAGAAAAATGCATAATGAAACATAAAAATAATGTAATAAAATAACTAGCTAATTTGATGAAACTATTGAAAAAAAAGATTAGACAGCTCAGTCTTCTAAAAGAAGACATCTCTGTAGAGCTTCTGGCAAAAGCAACTGTGCAATATGAGGAGGAAATATATTTTTATGAAGTTTAACTAAACTTTTTCGGATCACACAGGAGGTTAAGTGAACAAGAGAATGTGGATTATTGTGTAAAGTACAAATCCATTGACAAAAATTTTCATCATTTTTCCAAGACAAGGGTAACTTATCCATGGATAGCCATTCTTCATTTTCAATTGAGCATCCAGCACGCACCAACAAGCAAAACAGATTACGTTTTTCAAAAATCACAGAGAAAAAGAGAGCTGATCCTTCTGGACTTTTGAAATCCAACAAACATCCTCTCTTTATCAAAAGACTGGGAATTTTACAGTGGGGCTTTCTCCCTAAACTTAACATTGACAATAATAAAGGGCATGCAGTAAAATCTTGGACTGCTGTAACATCTGCACCATGATCCAGTAAAAGTTCTACCATTTCCAAAGATGAAGAACGAACAGCTGCCCACAATGGAGTTCGATTAAAAAAATCTCTTTGGTCAATATTCAGGTTTGGAGATTGCAATAAAATGTGAACGGCTCGAAGCCTTCTAAGACGACAAGCAGCAAATAAAGGTGGTTCCATTCTGTCATCCTGGGAACGAACATTCACTTCAGCCCCTATCTGCACCAAATATTCCAGAATCTCGTATGCTTCGTAATATAATGCACGACTAACAGGCATTTCTCCTCTCCACATGCGATCTAAAACAAGCCCATCCCTCATAAGATATTTAATATGATTTAAATTCTTAAAGCTGATAGCCAAATGAAGTTCCGTTAGACGCATAGACATGATGCTTTCAATTAAAAACATTCCTATATTTTATAATATATAACGCATATGCAACATTTTAAACACCACTTACTATCAAAGCATTTTTCAAAACGGACGGATGGATTCATTTGCTTCTACTAGAAAGCCGCGGGAGATCTATATTTAGGCACCTACTGACAGCTTCCGCTTATCATAGATAATTTTTAAGTATTTCTTTTACAAAACAAAATGAAATTTAAAAATTTAGCTGAGTAATACATAACGTAACAACAAAAACAAAAAAGATTGTAAACGTAAAAGAATAATGTAAAATTAAAAAAAAAATGTGTATGTTTACAAATAAACATACACATTCGTAAAAATACGATTGATTTGATTTGATTGATTGATTGATATTCAGGGTTGAGGAAATATTTTTTTGTTGCATTGACAAAGGATTCTCTCAAAAAAACTAGAGATTATGTTGTAAAAGAAAACGAAAGTAGAAACCTAACAACAAGTCAGCATACTGTAAATCAGCTCTGCCGTTCATTCAGAACGTCGCTTCAGTAATGCCTATTTTCGTATCCAAACCCACTTATTTTAAGTTCAGGTTCATACTGTCGTAGGATATTCTAATGCGTTCAAGAATCAAATCAAACGTTTATAAACTCATTTATGGTCTTGAGCGCATTTGAATATGTCATTATTATGACTTTTTATTCATATTTTTTGGATAAAGTTGGACTTTAAGGCTTGTTTCGTAGAATTTTAAAAATGCCTTTTCCCAAGAGATGGCGCTGAAGTTTACTAGGCTGTGACGTCATCTTTTTCATCAAATTTTTAGCCTTTTTGCAAAGAAGGAAATAAATGGCTCTTTCTTTCCCTACCCTCATAAAAAAAAACGCAAGGACAGTTCTTTCACATTACAAAAAGAGGAGAACCCCTCCGCCTTAGGGTACGGCAAGAGGGTCGGACTCTGGTTTGAGAGCAGGTCAGTCAAATTCCCGTTCTGTCAGAAAATTGTTTGAGAAATTTTTCTCCAGCTAGTTTTTCAGTCCATCATAAAGTTTCGATAACAGTATTTTATGTTTCTAGAATGACAATGTACTGAATTAAAATTTAAATCAATAATATTAGCCTTCCTTGTTTAGAATTTCGTGTTATTTAAAAGCAATAACAAGCAATCTATAACCAAAAAAAATCAAATTCGCTTTTCTGAAATAAAACCACTAAAACGCTTAATAATTGGCTAAAAACCAAAATAACACTCACTTGGGAGGGGGGGGGACTTAACAAAAATATATCATTGCATTCCGCACACCTCTAAAATTATTGAAGAGCTTCTCTTGATTTAATTCTCATGCCAAGGCTCCACACCTCCTAACGCAACCCAAATTTCTTTTATCTTTACGATAATATTTGTAAGATACACTTATATGATCAAAAGTATCCAGACACTTTCGGATTTTCACACTTTTTAGAGCTTCTCAGGAAAGACTAGACCACCCAGATAGCAATTTTAGTTTGCAGCAAGCTTGCCATAAATTTGTCATGACAAGAGTGCAAGTTTGCCACAAATTTGTCATGACAAGAGTTCAAGCTTGCAGCAAGTTAACGAAAGCTCCGAAGTCACCATGAAACGAACTTGCAGCAA